>JBBPBS010000792.1:0-33130 GCA_037974835.1 Cicer judaicum | reverse complement strand
TATATATATATATATATATATATATATATGTCATTTAGGATTAATTTTAAGTTAAAAAATATTATAATTTAATGATATTGGGAATTTGTTTTTAGGTTAAAAAAATTATGTTTTAATTATATTTATATTTAACGGTGTTAGAGTTTTTGTAACGAAAGTTTGATGGAAGGATTATTTTAAAATGAAACTATTGAAAGGATTAGAATCAAACAAAAAAACGTATTAGGACCAAAATTAAAAAAGTTACATAACAAGGATCAAAGACATATTTAAACCTATTTTATATTATATTTGAATATCTTAAGTTATTTATAGGATCAACTTATAATTATAAATATATCTTAGAATATCTTTCATTATTATTAGGATTTGTTCATGATTTATGATTGAGTTTATATTTATCTATAAATAGATATTAGTATCAAGTCTTTTGTAATAAAGTTAGTATAAAGCTATTATTAATTATATTGAAACTATTATTATTTTCTCTCCTCCTTTTCTCTAAAATCCCACAACTTCATTAATAACAACATAAACAAATAAGAACAATTAACGTCTAACTACACTTGCTAAGTATGGCGATTAAGTTAGAACACAAATAAAATCATTAATGACTATCAATTTTGATTAAACTAGAGAGAATAATCTAAGTGGTTTTAACTCAAAATATTATCACTTAATAAACAAATAAGTATATTTACTAATAGATTAAGTCATAATATAAGAATAAGAAGCATAGTAACAATCATCTAATAATCTATTCTCACACCCTAAATCCCAAATTAATATTAACTTTATTTTTTAAATAATGAAATTCTTAAAAACCAAATAAATAAACTTTCAAATATCTTTTCTAAGATAAAGAGTATCACATAATCATGAAGATGTTGTAACACCCCAAATTTAATAATGAATATTTTCTTTATGAATTAGGATTTTAGATAATTAATTTGGTGTTAAAACTGTTTTAGAATATATGTGGATAAATGTTGTGACTAACTTTCGTTATATGAGTGTTTTCTAAGATATGTTAATTTTGAATATATTTGATTAAAAAAGTGATATAAATAAAAAAATACTATATTTTATTATTTTATATATTTTTCTATAAATAATAGTATTTTAGTGTAAATATTTTAAATTATAAGATTTTAGGCGACTCTACATGTATACGTGTGTTTGTAATTAATCTGATATTTTCTTGTATGTCTTACTGATGTTAAGTATGCACATAATTATATTTAATTATTTATAACTATATTTTATTTTAATTATTTATTTTACAAATAATTATCTTGATATATTAGTAATTTTAATATTGATTTTCTTTATTTTTATATAGTTGCTATCGTATAAGGGTTTTAATTAGTTTATCTATGTTAAGGATCAATAATATTATGTTAAAATGAGTATTTTAGAGAAAAGTTTCTAAAAAAGTAAAATAAATTATTTATATATTAAGGGTTTTTATTAATACTAGAAAATGAATTTTGGATCATACGACTGTTTGCACCCCTTTTTTTTACTTCTGCATATTAATTTCCGCTACTATTGATTGGACTTTTCCTTTCTACACCTGCGAGTTACTCATTACACCCCTATATCTGCCTCAAACTTGACTACCTGTGCTGGGCCTTACAGTTTTACTCTTGTACTTGTACATCTGCAATCTGCAGCCTCCTCCTACAATTAAAAAAAAAATAAAAAAATAAAAAAATAAAAATTTGACAACTCAAACCCTTTTACTCTCAAATTTACTCCCACCAATTCCTTGCTATTTTGAAACAATTTCAACTTCTATCCCACACAAAATCGGCCATTGAATCCATTTTTGGCATCAATTTTAATGATGGTGGCTCCGTTTAATCAGAAACAGTTGCATTTCTTTCCTTGGGTGAACTGTTTTTGGCCGATTTCGATCACCATATTTTCCGTCTCAAAAAAATGGTATCATTTTTGGATTCCTCTTGTCGAAACCTTCAAGAAACACTACTCATTTGTATTTTTTTGGTGAAGTTGACGTCGGACCCTTACGGCATTCTGACGAGAGTTGGTGAGACTTTTTCTGCAATTTTTTCTCGTAGTTTTAACTAAATTTTTGTTCATAAAATTATTATTAATTATTTAAAATTTATCTTTAAGCTCAACATAATTTATCAGTCAAGTCTCAACGGTTTTGTGAACTCGTCATTTATTCGGGTTCGCTCGCTGTACGTTGTCGATCTATAGTTGCTGTTGAAAATTTCCATTGATTTCATGAGCATAGTATATTATGAGATAAACGGAAAACTGTATTTCCCAATAATTCATCCGGGGCTTCCTACGTACAACAGTAGTCCTTTGAGAGATAAATTAAATAATGTGAAAATATTGGTATTGTGAGATTAAAATATCAAATAGAAATTTTTATAAGATGTTGATTGATTTAATTTTGAATAATTGTGTGGTATTTGATATTTGATATTGTTGTTATGTTGGATGTTGAATGAAATTATGTGCATATGTTTGATTAGACGAATTTATGTGATGTTAACAACTAAAAATCATAACAGTAGTCAACAAAATCATTTTTGAAGCACACGTACCTAAGTTTAATGATAAATGTAAATATAGTCCCAACCCGATGTCACTATCAGAGCAGGAATTCCCAAACTAAAAGACGTTAACAAAAAAAAAATATAATAAAAGTCTTCAAGACAAGATGGCTTCTGCCACTTTAATGGTACAAGTCATCGCCTTCAGCTTGCAACTCGTCTTCGTCCATCGCAAACACAAAACACAAACAACGAGGGGTGAGTTTTCAAATTATGTAACAATATAAGATAAAGAAGGAGAACACACAAGTAGTCAAAACAACACATATAAAGAGAAACATTCAAGAATAAAAATCAACGGTCAATCTAATTCAATTACAATAAAGCAATCACAAGGATGAAGTTCTATGCATGTCCTATAGTCTATAATTCTTCATCATTTGGTTGTGAGGCCTGATATTATGCCACTACAAGAGTGGACGGACAATTCGTGAATAGACAAGTCCTCATAGATCCCCGCAACTCAACCGAGACACATATACGCGACAGTTGGAGAACTCTGGTGTTGCACGGTAGCTCCCAGCCTTAGGGAATAACCCACTAATCCACTTAGCAATTCCCAACTAGAGGTACCCCCAAGGTTTATCAGTCTTACCTTACAGTTTGACTATAGCCTTCCATGATTAGGCTCATTCAGTTGTACTTCCTCGAATCACTAGGTTTGTCAGATTCTCCCTATATGATGACAAAATAATCCTAACTCCAAAATCTACAACACATATCTTATAGTTACTCGATCATCACAAATCAATTAGTTTCAGTTTGAATTCACAAATATTCATCATTGTATATCTATATCAGTGAATCACAATAAACTTCCAATATTTAGTTTACACTACTCACAATACACAGTCTAATTTCATCAATCACATATTAAGGACTCCAATAAGTGGCACATTCAAATAATATCACAATTTCAATCAAGTAACAAACACACTCAAGTACATATCATTCATACAATAACAATCAACATAAGATTTCATAAAATCAAACAACATGCAATCTTGATATAAATAGATTTACGATAATTCTATAAGTTGTTAAATCATATTTTAGTCCTCACTATTACCATTCATATATTATTAATTAATTATTATTAATCAATAAAGCTAGAGCGTACGTGGTAAGCCCTGAATGAATCTATGAAAATTTCGGCATTCCCATTTATCCTACGTTATTTTATACTTATAAAGTCGAACCTCCTCTCACCCATTACCTCAATTGAAGCTTTCACTAGACATTACAATCTTTATGGCCACCACAAATCCAAACAACTTAACAAGTTCATATATTCTTTGTCAACTCGATCATCAATAACCAATAAAGGTAAATAAATATGCAATAACAAACCCATATAAATCAATAATTAACTATTTAAAATTAGAGTACTATAATATTAAATAATTAGAATAGTGTAAATTAAACATAATTAAGTGTATTATGATTAAGATAGAATTAATCTTATCAAACAAATAAACCCTTAGTTATAAAACTGAAGCATAATTTATTTATAAATATAAAACTAAATTTTGAATTTTATTGAATACTTTTATTTTCAACAGAGATTAATTTTTAATAAATATTATACCATCTTATGTATTTATTCATAGTAGAGATATAACTATATAGAACAATTGTATTAATTAAATAAGATGAATTTCTTTTATTAATTAAACTAAAACTTTTTTGATAATGCAAAATTTTCCAAATAAAAAACAAATATTAAACACAATTTTTAACTATTTTTATATATATTAATTGTAATTTATTAAATTCAATGGAGTCAAAAGAGGTAAAATTCATAATCGGAAAGACTCACCGATGTAGGAGCATCGATAGGGTTCGACGTCAACTTTGTCAAAAGACATGTATGAGTAGTGTTTTTCGAAGATAGTAACAAGATGAATTCAAAATGATGTGTGTTTTCCCCAAACTATAACTACGGTGGCTGGAAAATATCAAAACAATATGCTTCAAGGGAGAAAAGTGGTCGTTTTCTGAAAAACGGCACCGCGATTGTTTGAGAGCCACAATCATATTCCATTGTTGATTATGTGTGAGTAGCCAATATTTTGTGCTCCGTGGTGGCTTTTTGAGAAAGAACTCAAAAAGGATAAGGAGATAGAGTCACTTAATTTTGGTTCCACTAACAAGGTCACCAAAGGTCAGAGAAAGAAGAGAACAATTCTCGACTACAATGTGATTTTAAATATGTATTAGAAAATGATACTAACAAATATAAAATAACTTGGTTATGTTGTGTACAAGCCAAATTGAATAATAGCTTTCATGGTGAGGACACAGGCACATTAAAATTTGAAGAGACCGTGTATGTGTGGCTGCCTGCTAGCATATGGAAGATAATAAAATAAGAGTTAAGTTATTATTTAGGCTATTATTAAGTTATTATTCAGTTTATATGGCGAATTCAATGGCTAATACAATTTATAACTTATGCTATTAATAAATATTATTGGCTATTATACGGCTGTTTATGGCACACCATCATCATCATTATTATATTTTCTATATATATAAGTAATAGTTATTTTACATTTATAGTTCATAAAAATAAATTCAAATAAGAAGGTCTAAATAACAACATTTCTAAAATATGAGGCCTACGATAATAGTAATCCAAAACTAATATATGTTATTATTATTATTATTATTACTATTATTATTATTATTATTATTATTATTATTTTAAAAAATAAATAAGTTTAGTAAAAATGATCACTGATTTTTATTTAGGTAAACAATTATTACCACCACAAGGAACACATGTATAAGAAAATATCATTAATTTATAATAATAATAATAATAATAATAATAATAATAATGAACAATAATAATAAATTAGGTATAACAGTATGAGGGAAAGCGATAAAGACAAAGGAAATACAAGTCGATGATTAATCCTCTAAAGATAAAGGAAAAAAAACAGTACACTGATTATCTTCCTATGACTAAAAACCCATGTTGATCATTTAACTCAATAATAAAAATAAGGAAGCTCTAAATGAAGGCTTTAATAAAGTCATTGCTTTGTACAAGTTAGATCCTCTGATGAACGAAGAAAGAAAATCTACTAAACAAGTTCACAATGAATCTGAATAATCTTTTACAGATCAAGTTTAATAAATGTGTCCTTAACATGCTTCTAACAAACTTGTTAATACAAACTCACTTTATTGACACTGCATCTGATTATTCATCTTACCCTTTTAATCGTCTATCAATGTTTCTAGTCAACACTCTGATACAGTCAATGCTCTAATAAGAAATCAATATTCCAATATTCTCTACTCTCAAGGATGCACTTATCCTCTAACTGAAGAAGCGGATGACATCCTTTCATATTGACATCCTCTGACATATTTCTTCTTAATTGAATATATGTTTAATTAATGATGAATATTTATTTGAATATGTCAATAAGGTTAATTTGCCTTAAATGTGTAGTCAAGATCTCTAACAGTAACATTCTCAACATTTTACATTTCAAATTATTTAAGTAGAAACCGATCAATATGAAAGTGCAACTTAGAGAATGAAAAAGGTACCATGTGATAAGAATCTTTGTAAAAGGCTAGAACACATCAAAAGAAAATAATGAATAAAAAATCCTCTAAGTAGACAGTTATTAAAATTGGTGTTAAGCAATCAAGTTGCTTGATACACTTGAATTGATATATAGGAATTCAAATATAATACTTCCTCAAAAAGACTTAGAGTCCTAGAAACGAACTTTATGTTAATTTGAACACAAACAAGAATTAATATAAATCAGCCTGATAGTGGCAACAACTTTTTCTTCCATAAAAGGTACCTCAAGAGGTATAACAATAGTCATTAACCTCAATAGCAGCTTGCAAGAAAGTTGAGAAGAGTTCTAATGGTGTTAGTATAGGTGGGGAGGAAAATGAACTATACCCAAATCCTAAAGAGGCATAATAAATAATACTTGTATACTATTGTTTAAGTAATGTTTTAAGAGATCAACTGTACTAAAGTACAATCTCTCTATATGGAGATGACTAGATGTAACAATAGTATATTGTGAACTAGTATAGAAATTATTGTGTCTCATCTCTCTCTCTCTCTGTTACTCTAATTTATGTTCGTTATAATTCAAATTTATTTTACTAAACCTATTTTACGATCTCAAATTGAAAAATTTGATAAATAACACATCTTTTGGTTAAGCAACTAAAGTAATTTTCCGAAATAGCAAAACATTATTAAAACCCCCTATTTATATCATTTAATTGTTTTACATGGTTGAGTTGTGACATATTCATTATATTTTGTGTTAGACGAGGCAATACATATTTGAAAGACACACTTAAGGGTACCAGACGTGCTTGAAGCTTCTCCTAATGTTAGCATGATAATAACTAGATGAAGTTTAGATAATCAATCAATAGGATCAGTTGTTAGTTTGTTACAACGTTTTTTGTATGAAATGTTAAGGACATTTAAGGGTTTTTCTATAATGTACAACAATTGGAAACTAGTTTCATTGAAAATAAAATATTAAATATTTAGGGATAAAATAAAGGTCTCATTGATAAATCATTGAATATTTTTTATTTATTGTTTGTATTTTTAACTAAATTTTTTCCTATTATTATGTTATTCAAATTTTGTTGTTGATGATGAAGAGAGAAAAAAAAATTATATCCATACTATTTTTGAAAAGAAATGGCGAGATCCACGATGTAGGTTGTTTAAGAAATTTTATAAGTGAAATTTTTCATTGAAGGAAAATCTACAAAATTATCCATATTCTATTAACTAAGACCATTACACTATTTTTCTCCAATATAGGTGTAGTATAGATACAATGGTAATCATTCTTCTATTGCATTATCATTTATTTTCTACTACTCTAATTTTTCTCATTAGTTATCAACACATGAGAAGGTTGATAAAAATGTTGCAAGTCGAGCGAAGCTAATAATCCATCATACATTAGGCTATAAGATGCTTGCAAAGAAGATGGAAGAGTAGGTAGAATTCACTCAATCTGCTATTAATTGTATACTTAATTGCACAAGTACTTAATTGTAGGAACAAAGAGGTGGTCGAAAATACAGTAGGTGTGAAATGTATTGAATTTGTCATAAATAGTATGATGATTTAGCTGCCAATGAAGAGGCCAAGTAAAAAAAATGGAAGTGTAAAGAATAAAAGTGTTATGTGATTGTAAGTATTTCTTGTTGACCACTTTTTAAATCAAATATACAAATGTTTGTATTGGTAACAGTGAGTTGCAAAATTATAAATCTATAAAATTACTTATTTGGTTGGTATAGTGAGTTGCAAAGCTATAAAACTATAATGTTACTTATATGGGAATAGATGTAGTTAGTTTAGCTTCAATTATGTCATTCAATTCACTGGTTGTATTGGTTTGCTTGATCCAATGTTACATAGGTTTGGTTTGGGGCATTATGGTTGGATTAGTTAGTTTGATGTTTGGACCAATATAGTTCATCTATTATAAGCTATGTGCCTTATGACTTTTCTCTTGATTGATCATACGTTATTTTGCTATCAAGTGTCATCAATAAATTGTGGTATTTCCATAAAAAAGCATAATCTAGAACAAATCTATTTATTGTCTTAGATGATATCAATTAGAATGTTATTTTGCAACACATACATGAATGTACTATATGATATTTTTCTGTTTAAATGGTTGGAGTATTTTAGACCATTCTGTTACAAAGAGGAATTTAGTTTGCTTCATTTTTCTATTTAGGAACAATAGCAAGTTGAAATTGGGAAGACTTGATCTCAAAATGAAGCATTTGTGAATGTGTATGGAAAAGAACAATCTTGATATGTTTGTTTTATGGGACTTGGAATAACAATATCTCAAATAAATGTCTTCCTCCGAATGTAATGTGAAAGAAGGACAAAATGAAAGTTGAAATCGATAGGCTTATGAAAAGGGATTCAATATATGATATCTAGAACGAGAAAAATGATTTTTCATTGCAAATGCAATATTCCAAAGAAAATAGGTAAAATTGTTTTCTTAGGAACCCGTTTAAAAAATCATGTAGGACTGGTTTCTCCATGGTTAAAAATATCAATTGTGGAATGATTGGTTCTAGCTATATCAGAAGTTTAGTTAATTGGTATTGACAATATTTATCAAGATTAATCGAGGTTAATATATACTTATATTTTGTTGCAAGTTACAGATTTAGAATCGTCAATAAATGGTAGACATTCCTCTAAGTCTATCAACCAACATGTGCATCATGAAGCAACATCATTAATGACGGTTTAGATATTTTGATGAACTTCTAAGTTTGATGGAGTTGTTTTGTATGTTTAACCACTCTGCTAATGTTTTGAATATTAAATTTAAATTATTTTAATTGTTGTTTTGGTTAAGTTCAATGCATGAGGTGGTATTATTACTTTTAAAAAAGTTGTATAAATTGGATTTAATCACCATAGTTATATATTGTGTATTTTAATTATATAGATGATATTTATGAATACTTTTTATTTTAATTTATTACATTGGATAACAAGCTTGTGACGGCTCAAACTATCTCAAAATGTATATTGCAGCGGTTTATAATTGTTGCAACACTATAAGAACATATAAAATAGAATGTGTCTAACGATGGTTCTAAATGTCACAGGACTTATATAGAAGTGGTTAGAAACCGTCAAAATTGTTGTTGACAACAGTTTTATGAACCACCGCAAAGTGGCCTCACGTCACCACACATCTGCGACAGTTGGAGAGCCGTCACAAACGACCATTATAGAAGACTATAATCATCACAGGTGTCCATTTTAATTGCCGCAAGTCAACTTTTTGTGATTTGAACGCTCAATTAGATAATAATAAAAATATATCAGATTTACAAATAATTTAGTGATCACATTATTTTATTATTTTATGTTTTTATTCACTGCACACTTACTAAGATGTTTTATATTTCTACTTTTTTCTTTTGTTAATAATAAGATTTTATTTTATTTTATTTTTTCTTTTGATAATATGTTTTTTATTTACCTCTTCACTTTTTGCTATTAATTTATTTTAGTTCAATAAAAGTTCACAAAAGAAATAAATTCATCACAAATATACAGAAAAAAATTATAAATGACATGCTGATATGACATTATGTATGTTGTGACACGCATATCTTATAATATGTCATAGTCTGCGTATCGGTCAAGATGATAATGCAAGAATTTTAGGCCTCTCAATAAAATTATAATTTTTAAGTATATTTAAGCTTAGAAGAAATAAAAAAATATAATCGTATAACAATAAAAGAAATCACAAGTGTGAAAAGGTAAACAAATTCGCATATAAAAATTATTTATTTAAAATTGTTTATTAGCTCAAAAATGCATTTATTTAATTTTTCTTTTTATCGAAGTCTTGCTTTTTAGTTTGTATCAGGCTTGAACAACAATTATGTCAATCCTATATTCACTACAAAAAAATTGACCTATCGTGACATACAAAATGTGTCACTAAACATTTAAAACTGTAGGTAAAAGTCAATAATACATTGAGTGACACTCAAATTTAGTGTCAACTTTAAGAGGGCGTCCTACTACACTTTGAGGACTATCACTACAAGTTCTGAGGATTGTCATTACATGTTTTTTGATTTGTACCTACAATAATGACTGTCACTAAAAACTAGATAAATATAAATAAATAATTAGTCTATTCCTACAGTATTGTCGGTCACTAAAACTTATTATTATTTATTGAATTAAATTTATTTCTAATTGTAATTCTAAATTATTATTACCAGTAAATTAAATTTAAAATTTTAATTTATTTTTATTAATTAATATCATTAAAACATACAATAAAATATAATTTATTTTACTAATTTTATTAAATGAATATTACTTGCATTCATAGCATTTTAATTATAGCACTAACATGAGTATCATATCTTTGTGACAACATTGTAATGAAATTAGATCATAAAAAAATATATTTCTCCACTAAGTAGATCATAAAATCTTTACAAAAGTGATATATTTCTCCAGTTATGAATAAATTCTTAATTTCAACTTATCCTAACATTTTCTCTAAAATCTCTCCTTCTATGTGTTTAGAATCTATCTTTGGAACTCTATCATTCCATTATTCTTTGTCCAGCAACACTTGCTTTTGAGAAATATTTCAGATTTCATAAACCAACTCCTAAAGCCCTGTCACACAATAAAAGATATATATAATTAACGAAAATTATCAAAACCAAACAATCATAAGGTCATAAGCTTTGAGGGTTCAATCTTTTGAAGTTTGTAATGAATAGTGGTTGTATTCATAGTTATGTGTAAAAGCAAATTGCACTAATTTGCAAGTTTTGAAAGAACAAACTCATAAATATTTATTATGATCATACATTCAACAATATAAAATTAAAAGAAAAATGACAGCGCCACAAAGACTTAAATTTTGATCTAAATAGTTACTACTATCTAAGTTTGTTGTGATTGCATTTTATTTCCCATTCAGAATAATATAGGCATTCAACAATTTTCATGGCAGTGCTGAAACTGAATTTTGTTCTGACCTGAAAGAATTTGGGCAAACACAGGGGGGAGATGACAAAAGAGGATGCTTAGGCATTGTTTGGTGATCTCCATTACAAGAATTCGCTGCCATTTCAATTCCTGCATCAAATTTCAGAGAGATCACAACAATATTAACTCGTTTAATAAGAAAAATCAAAATTTTGATGATAAACCAAAATCAAGTAAAGAGAGAGTTTCAAAAAACAAAATGTGGAACCCAAAACCCTACCCCATGCTGTCTCCATTCACCTGTTCAATAGAACCACCAAAAATCAAAATGTTTGTGACATAATTAAAATAGGCATGAGTTATCAATTATCATTTGACATAAATTATACCTGTTCAGCTACAGCTTGTAAAACCTCATTAATTTGTGGATCTTCAAAAAACCGTACTTGGAGAACGGAAACAAGATTTCCAAGAAAATTCTCCAATGTTTTAACTCTATGGTTAGCATGAGAGTTAGAGCTAGAACTTGCGTTTTGAGCAATCTTGCCAAGACAACGCCCATGTCCTCTTTTTTCAGACCCTTTAACTTTTGAGTAAATATCATTCTTCCAATTTGTAAAATCTTGAGTGGTTTGAGGATTATTTGAGCTTTCTGCCTCCTCTACCATATGCTTCTTTAGTTCTTCCTACATTTAACACAAAGTTTCATAGCCAATTACAACATTTAACAACATGAAACTTTGCATTCTTTAATGGAAAACTTTGGTAAAAAAGAAAGAAAGATCATGCATGGTGGCCTAAAGAATATAAATAATATGAGCAGAACTGAGAGTATTTTGACAATTTGAATAAATTCTATCTATTATTTTTGTGGATAAAATTCAAGTATTACATTGCCCAAACTCATTTTGGTATTTGTTAGAAATGAACTCTGCCCCTTCTTATTATTGTTTTCTTTCTACTTGTTAGAAATGATTAGTTCAAATTGTAATGAACATTATACTGGTAGAGTGGATTCACTTTCAGGAACCGGTAATAAAACCAGTATGGAGCATATTTGCTAGCAGTCTCAGTGGAATTTGGAAAGGTGTAGGGGTTGTGTTTTCTCCCATCACAGATGAAATGGAGCCAATGGAATTAAGTGTCAGGAATGAACACCTTTATGACTGCTATACTCTTTCCCGTATAGAAGAAGTGTCGTCACTTGCAGGTGAACGTACGTCTCAAATCCAAAGAAAGGTTAATTGGGTGACTTTGAATCCGTATGGTGAAATGACACAGCATGTTGAAGGCGACAACATAGCTAAGAACAGATCTAGTGATGTTAATGCTCCTAAACCTAGGAAGCAAAAATCAAACGAAAATATAACAAATCGTGTTTTGCCTACGTTTGAATCAAAGTTTAAATTTCTTACAATTACTTCAGTTGCCTTTTCAGTAACAATACTTCCATCTTTTCGAGTTCGAGTATTAATATAAATTTGTGCTCGCGATGGTTGCTTTCCTCTAGCTTTTGTTTTCTAACATTGGTAACAAGAATGTCAACCATCATAATTGTATTGATAAATTAATTAAAAAAATACCGAAAGAGACAAACAATCTCATGAATCAGTTGTGGAAGATTCTTGGTTCCCATGCAATGTATGTCCTCATATTTTGTGCGATGCTTTTTGTTCATGTTACTTATTTTCTATATCCAATTAATAAGTAAAGTCAACAATCAAAAAGCATATGATAAATATTGTTATACGAACAAAATATTAATGACATTGTACATATACCTGTCCATTTTTGGAACACCAGTGATGTACTAAAGCACCATACTGAGAAGGATCAATCCTTGTGTCTGGGATGTAGGCAGCCATATCTGCTTCTGTCTTACTACTGTCATATCCCTTTGATTTCAAATAATACTTGAATTGCCTCCACTTAACCTTCATGTTATCCTTTAGTATCTTCTCAGTTTGCTCGGTGAGTTCAGGAACAAATCTAAACTTTGTCTATCATATGAATAATTAACAAAACACAAATTTCGTTAAACATTTTTGCAAAAAAAAGTATTTACAAAACTTGAAATGAAATAGAACTTTTTACAAATTTATATAACACCTGAATTAGTTTAACCATATCAGTAATATAGGACTCAGGCATCTTACTCCACCTAATGTAATTGATTGGCGCACATTGAGATCTCCATACCAAACTTCCTATTGCATTTAATAGAGTTTTTCCTTCCCAGCCAATAGGATAACCAAAAGAATCTACATCCACCAATATAAACTCTCCATCTGACATGTCCCACACATCTAGCATGTGTGTATAACCTCTTGTTCTCTTTTCACCTAAATCATATATTCATATTAACAAACCATAAAACACTCAATATCAATTGTCTTATATCAATACAACCACACTAAGTATAGTTAAACTAATAGGAAGAATGCAATATAATTCAATTCAAAAGAATAACCATAAACAAAACTAAGTATAGTTGCCATTGTCTTATCATAGGTTTTGTATTCTGTTCCTTATTAGTTACTACCTAAAAATTTGATGCTGACAGCTTGCAACGTGATTTAGAACAAGGCTATTTATATGTAAGCACTAAGTCTAATAGAATTGTGTATAAAAGACTAATTTTGTTTTTGTGTAATCTCTGTTATTGCATAGAATTGTGTGTAAGCACTAAGTCTATTATTGCACTAAAA
Source organism: Cicer judaicum (assembly GCA_037974835.1). NCBI lineage: Eukaryota > Viridiplantae > Streptophyta > Magnoliopsida > Fabales > Fabaceae > Cicer > Cicer judaicum. The sequence goes on along the minus strand of JBBPBS010000792.1, from coordinate 19,289 downwards.
ATAATTTACCCTCTTCAAACATAAAATGGTTATTTTGGTTGAGCTCATTACAACCATCAATTGAGTGCCCTTCCTCTTGTGATTGGCCACAATTTTGAGTAGTATTCAACTTCCTTCTGCGCTTCCCCATGGAATTTTCTACATATGCCAAAAATATATTAGTTTTTAATTGTTGTAAACAAAAATATACCGATCACATTACTAATCTACCTCGAATGAAACACATAAAATGGTAGGGAGAAAAAATAACTACACACCTTTGTAACTTCAATAAATTAGAAGTCAAATAAATTAATTGATAAATAATTTGCTCTATATATTAAAGAAGTCTCCCTCACTCTCATCCTCTGTATCATCACCACCCTCATTATTTTGGAGAATGTTGTCCATGGATATTGTAACTTCCATGATATCATGATTATCATCAACTTTTGGTCTAATCAAGTCGTTGTCATTTATATCTTGCAGGACTTGTTCATTCCCTTGATCTACATCATTGGACAACTCATCACCCAAATCATACACATCTCTAACTTTAGCATGCACAACAACAAACCAATCATTTTGTGTTCTATTCCCCACATAGAATATATTTTTTTGCTTGAGAGGCCAAAATAAATGGGTCATCACATACATCATTCCCTGTATGTTGCAAATAATTGAAATTGACTAATGTCATGCCTAAATTATCAATTCTACAACCTTTATTTATGACAACCCAGTCACACTTAAACAATAATGCCTTGTATTTTCCCGAATAATCTAATTGAATTATATTTGTGAGTGCACCATAATAGTTGATTTGCCCTTCTTTCAGGTGCTTATCTCTTGAACTAGCATAACTTTTTGTCTTAAGAGTAACTAGGATGCCACTGTTTTGAGTCTTTAAGCCTCTTTCACGCTTCTTTGTATGGAATCTAACTCCATTAATAATATAACCACTATATTTTCTCACTATTTCTAGTGGACCACATGCAAGCCATTTGATATCATCTGTCACTAGAGCACTACCTTGCTCTTCCAACCGTTGCAAATTGTTAAAATTTAAAATGATTATAAATCCTATATTAGGGATGAAAATGATTTCCAACACATACTCGTTCACGGAACCAATCTGAAAATGATCGACCATGAATTTTGTCAACTTCATAAGAAGATAGTCGACGATTTAGTCTCCTAATAAGATCAATGTGTTCTCTGTGTAAAAAGGTTAAGAGAGATTAGACGTTATAATTAGTATAAAGGTGTCAAACCAAATTTTAGTAATTAAATATAAACATAAATAAATTGACTTATTTTTGGAAGGGGACGACATTATGGCTATTAAAAAGCACATATCTATGTGCTCGCAACAATGTTTTCTTGTCAAGGGAGATCCGTGAAGCCCTTTTTCTTTTCTTCACATTGAATCCAACTTTACACTTTCTCCCCAATGTTCTCCCTCTAGGATTCAAAAGATTTGTATTTTCCACAAAATCCGAATCATCATTTCGACAAGTTCGATTAAAATAAGTTTCCACCAAAGAGAGATATCGTGAACAAAATATCAAGCATTCATGAGCTAAATAACCCTCTGCAATAGATCCCTCTGGATGTCCTCGATTACGAACAAATGACTTTAGAGTAAAAAGAAACCTAAAAAAGAGAATTTAGGTCACCAAATAAGATAACATAATTTTACTTAATAATCTAATAATGAATCTAAATGAATGAAAAAATGTGTAATACCTTTCAATCGGATACATCCATCGATAATGAACAAGACTTGCAACTTTTGCCTCATATGCCAAATGAATTAACAAATGTAGCATTATAGTGAAAAAATATGGAGGGAAATCTTTTCTAACTGGCACAATATTTTGGCAATTCGATGCTCCAAGTGCTCCAAATTATACTCATTAAGAACCTTGCCACACAATTCTTTGAAGAAATGACAAAGATTGCATATAGCTAAAGTCACTTTGTCAGGCAAACAACCTTTTATAGCTATAGGAAGAAACTCTTGCATTAAAAGGTGACAATCATAGCTTTTGAGACCAAATATCTTGTGTTGCTTCACTTGCACACATCTAGATATATTAGAAAAATATTCATCTGAGGTTTTTAAGTTTTTGAGAACTTCCAAAAATATTTCTTTCTCATTCAATGTCATTTGGTAACAAGCTCTAGGCAAATATTTTTTACCTTTACTTGGATGCATCATTGGATGTAGTTGACTTCTAATGTTCATGTCTACAAGGTCATAACGTGCCTTATCGTTATCCTTTGATTTTCCGTCTAAATGCAACAATGTTCCAATAATGTTATCACAAACATTTTTTTCAATGTGCATTACATCAAGATTATGATGAAGAACATTATGTTTCCAATAAGGTAATGTGAAGAAAATGCTTTTCTTTTTCCACGGTGACCCATTACCTATTCCACGATCTTCCAATTGTCTCAAGACACTTGCACCATTAGGTAGCTTCGGCGGTTCTCTAAACTCTTGGGTTCCATCAAATTCTCCTCTATTGTATCTCCACTTACTATTAGGCTCTAACCAACGATGATGACACATGTAGCAAAACTTCTGACTATAACGCAACCAATGAGACGTAGTTTTTAAACCACAACATGGACAAGCATATCGACCTTTAGTGATCCAGCCTGACAAATTTGCATATGCCAGGAAATCATTGATAGTCCACATGATAGCAGCACACATTTGGAATGACTCTTTTTTGCATGCATCAAATGTTTTCACCCCAATTTCCCAAAATTCTTTTAGTTCTTCCACAAGAGGTTGCATATAGACATCAAGTTTATTTCCTGGACCTTTTGGACCGGGAATAAGCAATGAAAGTATAAAATTAGGTTGCTTTATACACATCCATGGAGGAAGATTATAAGGAATCAAAACAATAGGCCAAGTGCTATGAGAAATTGACATGATTTTGAAAGGGTTAAAATCATCATAAGCTAAACCTAGTCGAACATTACGAGGGTCGCACGAAAAATTAGGATATTAACGATCAAAATCTTTCCAAGCAAAAGAGTCAGTTGGATGTCTCATGAGTCCATCTTTTGTTCTACCATCCTCGTGCCATGTCATAGAAGAAGCTATTTTTTATGATAGAAATAGTCTTTGTAGTCTAGGTTTAAGAGGAAACCAAAGAAGAACCTTTGCAGGGATTTTTTTTCTACCTTCATTATCATTAGAGTTTAGTTTCCATCGTGACATACCACATTTTGAGCAAACTTGAGCATTAGCAGAATCTCTCCAATATAATATGCAATCATTGGGACAAGCATGAATTTTTTCTTATGAGAGACCTAATCCACAAATAATCTTTTTTGTATCATAAAAAGATTTCCACAATGTATTTTCTTCTGGTAATGCATCCCTTAAAAGCTCTAACAACATGGAAAAACTTTTGTCAGTCCACCCGTTTAGACACTTTAAGTGATACAAATGGACAATAAATGATAGTTTTGTGAACTTCTTACAACCAGGATAAAGATTTTGCTCCGCCTCATTTAACAACGGATAGAACTTATCCAAGTTACTATCATCTTCAAATTGTTGAGTATTGGGTTCATCTATGAATGCTTTGGGATTCTCATCCTCCACATTTAAATTTGCACCATCATTCTCATTAGTTGGATGTATTCCAAAGGCATCATGAATCATTGTATCTATGTCATGGTCAAACTCTCCTTCTACTTGAGATACATTTTGAGAACTAGACGAGCTAACTTGTTCACCATGAAATACTTAAGTAACATAACCTTTTAGAAACCCAAAATGGACTAGATGCTCATAAATACCCACTCGAGAGCGCCACTTGCAATTAACACAATTGGTGCAAGGACATAAAATTTTTCCATCATTTGATTTTGCAAATGCAAAATCAAGAAAATTAGTAACTCCTCTAATGTACTTCTCTTTATTAAGAGAGTTGTTAGGGTTGTAGGATATCCAACTCTTATCCATTCAATTCAATGCAATAAACTGAAAAATTGAATGAAATAACACAAAAAGTTAATAAATATAACTTAAAAATAAAGAAAAAAATGGTAAAAAATAATGTAAGAAAAAAAATAGTGACCAACGTCTATTTGTCTTTGGTTGGAGTAAAATTAGTATGGAAATTTTTTAAAAATGCAGTGACAAATATAACAAACCAGTGTATGAGTTGCTACAAACAGTTATCCATCAAACTATACAAATACTCCCCATACTGTACAAATCAGTATCATAGTCAGAAAAACATTGAAGAATACCATAGAGCACAAGAAATTGACCAAAATTAAATTTTCTAGAAGAGGAGAGATTGAAACAAATATTCATGTTTGTCACAAATCAAAATAACAATCAAACAAGGAAAATTGCAATTATAGAAGCAGTGATCAGTGGAAACACTATTAGGGGAATATATCTGCATCAAGTGGTATCTCACTAAACCTATAAGAGAACCATGATCTAGGAAAATTGTTCAAAACAAGTTATGCTGTATAAGAAAGTGTAAATTTCAAGATATCAAGATACAAAACAATTGTGTATGTTATAATTATATGAGTTAACTGCATTTCCTGTTTCAGCTACAAGTCAAATATGAGTTCATATAATCCTATTCCTGCTCATGTCCCACATCATTTAAGCTGGGAAAAAAATGATAAACCCTTTCATCTTATAATTGCATATATATGATGTTGATTCCTTGCCTAAGGGTTTTAAAAAAAACTGAAATATCGAGTTTAAAATTTGGGCCATCCGATTTCAATTCAGTGGCTACCGACACACTGACTTTATGAATGCGGGGATTGCTGACTGCAACAAATGCTAATAGCTTGAGCTGATGAGATGATAAAATGGTTATTATTTTCCTCCATTTGAAAACATTTCATAGATTAATAAAACATTGGTGCTAGTTTCACTGTTGTTTCATTTTTTTTTCAATTACTAGTTACCTGAACTTAATTCAAACATAAGTGATCGCCGTGAATTAAATTCAGTAACCTATTTGGTGTAACAGAAAAAATAAGTGTGAAATAAGTATCCAACAAACTCTTCTAGACCCTTAAGCAGATCTTTCGATGTCCATTCTACAGTTTTACCATGTTTCGATTTGCCTTTACCAAGAATAAAATTATAATTATCCAACAACAACAAACAGTATGACTTCACAATTTCAAAATCAGAAATCAAAAGTTTGAAACAACAGGAAATGAAATTGTCAATCCACCACTCGCATTATCAAATCATTCTCCAAAGTCAACCAATGCAACTTCAAACTCCACCGTTCGAAAGGAATGTGATTAATAAGGAATATAAAATGCCAGTAAAACGAAAAATCAACATCTTACTCATGACTAAAAAAGTTATTCACCAGCATTCAAAATTAACAAATTATGCAAAAAGAGAAGGAAAGTTGATTCCAATAAGGATCGAGAAAATAAATAATAAATTGAATATTGAAAGAAAAAAAAAATTATCGATGATTTAACATTCCAATCGAGAAACACTTCATTTTGATCTTCCACTTCATTTTGAGCTTGAAAATGAAAATAGAAGAACCTCAAATCAATTTTAAAATATAAAATGCTGAATCCCTAAATCGCTAACAAAGGAAAAACAATTGCTAAAAATGGAAGAAAAAAAATTCAGTTACTCGTGAATCTCGCTGAATCTGAATCTAAAGTTGAATCTGAATTTGACAATTTATGAGATGAAATAGGGAAACAAATTGAGAGGAGAAGAAATAGGGAAAAAGAAATTCATAGATCGAAATGGAATGAAGGCATTGCATTGAAGAACGAAAATTACTTTGACAATTTCTCACATGAGGGCGTTGAAGAGAATGAAAATGAAGGTTGATTTTTGGTGAATGAAGGCGTGAAATGGTTTTCTGGGGAAGGGTGACGTGAAGGCCGCGTTCGTGAAATGATTTTTTTGAGAAATGGGTGAATTAATTGTTTACATTAATATTTCAATTTTTTTTTTAAGTTATTATAAATTAATATTAAATTAGCATTTGTGACACTCTCTCTGTAGCTAAAAGTAACTATAGTGACAAACAAATATATATCACTAAATATTGAATGTCACAATAGATTTTTTTTTTTTGTAGTGATTGTGCAATATATTCAAATATCAACTTTATGTTGATTGCTTTTTATATTTAGTTATACGGTTTTTAAAAGTTTTAATTATAATTTTGTTAAAAAACTTTTATCGTTACTTCTAAAATATAATTTTTCTATGCATCGCATGAGTATAAGATCTAATTTTATCAAACACTTCAATTCACTCAACAATTATCATTTATCCGCTAATTTTATCAAATAGAGCGTTAATATTACTACATGACACTTTTTTTTTTCTTTTTGAAATATTGGAAAAAGGGATTTCACTTCAAGAAAGTGGAAAAGAGAGTCCTCGAAAAAAAATAATAGTAATTACAAGAAACTCTGTCTTAAGAAATTCCTATGTAGTCAAATGTTCTTAATGTGCATAATACGAGGCCATTTGTGGAGAATGTGTTCCTCACAAACTACTACTTTGATTATTGGAGACCATTTTCGAAAAACTAGTTCCTTGCAAATTTTTAAAACAAGACCGTTGCACAGATATAATTATTAATGTCATGGATGCAGTCTTTTCAGATGCTTTTCAAGTACCTAGTTCCTCACAAATATTTGAATATAATAGTTGCATATTTACTATTTATTTTGTAATTTTTTTCAATTAATTTAAATAAATTTTCCATTTTTTGAATTATTTTGAATTAAAAATTTAATATAAAAAATAAAATAAATACTCATTAATTTGTAAGGAACAATGTTCCTAGGAAAAATTTGAACAAAAAAATCTAATTTGAATTTTAAGATTTGCGAAGAAAATTTGTAGTAGAAAATGTTTTAGAGAAAAAATGAATATGGAATTTCAAAATCTGCAATGAACTTTGTTCCTAACAAACATTAGAGTGGGAAATTGAATTTTAAAATTGAAACTTTTAGAGAACTATATTCCTCCTAAATAGTCACGTTGGCCGGGAGCCTTCCATATCATGAGATATAGTCTTAATTGGATCATCATCAAGCTGAGATAACAAACAGTCATCCCAAGGCTTACAAATCTCAAGGCACAGATTATCAATTAAAACTAAAATCTCGTGATAGAAAGGACCTTAGCAAGGATCAACAGTCAAATGTTTTCTAATACACAAGATCCTTATAACTGAGGCGAGTGTAGAGCATACTTGCATCTCTTACAGGGTGTTTATGATATGAACATAATAGCTAGAGCTTTCAAAAAGAAAAGAAAACTTAGAAGAATATGTTTATACTCAAGAACGCTTAAGGTTTTATTTCAATTCCCTCTGAGTCCATATATTACAACAAACCTCCTTTTATAGACAAGGAATTATACGAGAGACAAAATACAAACTATGCATGATCATGTCAAGATAAGCATTATTGGAATGCTTTATCATTATGGGAGACATAATCATGACACCTTTTGACTGTTATGCCATAATCATGACACCTTTTGACTATTATGTCATTATGGAAGACATAATTATGACACCTTTTGACTATTATGTCATTATGGAAGACATAATTATGACACCTTTTGACTATTTTGCCACATTATTAACACTATTTTACAAAGGCACACAAAATTACAATAATTATACAGCACATATTCATGACTCTCTGACACATATTCATGATTCTTGTGACTCATTATCCTTTAGAGATAGGCTCGTGACTTGGAGACATATTCTAATTAGACAAGTACCCTTCAGTGAGATAATTAGGAGAATAGTGTGGCTCATACTGCCAGATGTCCTCTAGCATTTCTTTCAAAGTTTCTTCATTAAGATTCTATGAAGTGTCAACATCCATTGAATTTTCTTCAAAATTCATTGCTGCAAATTGTTGTTCAATTTTTATTTCAGAGGCTTATTCTTGTCGAGTAGAGCTTTCTCCAATTTGAATTTCCACTTCCTGCCATTGGGACCTTTTAAGTAAACTTCTTGAGGGTTAACTGGTTGCCACTTGGACTGAAGATTTCCATGACTAATGCAAGTTATATCAGCCTGAGTTTTTTCTTGATAGAGATTAATAAAATTAATATAATCTATTAATTCTTGTATGAATTTTAGACTTGGAGGATAATCATCAATGGTTTCCCATATACCAGCATAATTTATGCTAATGAGAAGTTTAGTCCTGGAATCAATCTAATATGGCCTATGTAGGATGAAAACCGTCTTAAGTTTGCTTATAGCATCTTGTGCTAATTTTCTTCCTTTGACCTCATCTAAGATTAATTCTAATTGTTTCCTCCACCATTCCAATGGAGGGTACCATCCAAGTGCAGTTCATATCAATGAGTTGTGGTTCTCTGGATCTATCAGATGGTTGTACATTGCTTCAGTCGGAACATAGGCAAACATGACATACAAACTAGTTGTACACTAGATATACCACAAATGGTTTTCAGTAAACTTAAATTTTGGGTCTATCTTAAATGGTAAATAGAAGGGTGTGTCTATAAGAAAGAGAGATTGATCTGGAAACTTTCTTCTCTCTTTCATAATCTTAGTCATGAAATAAAAGAGATTATTCCTGACGTACTCTTTGAGTCGGGATGGTGAAAAAGACGAGTCGATTCTGGGAGGAAAGTCTTTGATGGTAGATCCATGGGTTGGTAGTGACTTGATCATGAGAATAAGTGAAAATACGTGTTTTTTAGTGATGACTTGGATGGGTTTCATGGGCCTGGAAAGTAAATCAGGAATCAAATTTTGATTTCCTTTGATATGTTTTACCGTAAAATCATATCTCGAAAACCAATCTTTGAGCCTAAGAGTTTGTGGGTCTGGAGGCATTTTATTTTTAAATTCGAGAATCCTGGGAAAAGAAGAATTATCCATTTGGACTTCAAACTAATAACCCATCAAGTGGAAATTAAATTTTTGAATTCCCAATTTGACAGCAAGTGCTTCCTTCTAAGTGGTGTGGTAATGTTTTTCGGCTTCCTGGAATTGACCACTAGCATGACCATAATAGTGCTTTACTCTGTTAATGTCTTCTATCAAGACAGCGCCCTAATAATGATCACTTGCATCGGTTTGTAGAATTCTTTTTCCATTTCTAGGAGTTTTTAGGGCAGGTGGAGTCTGTGGAATCTTCTTCAGGGCTTTGATGACTTCAATATGCTTCAGTTCCCATGGTGGAGGATTTTTCCTAAGCAATTCTGACAGTGGGCTTGTGTATCTAGCAAGCTTTGGGATGAAATTTCTGATATAATTAATTATACCAAGAAATTGTTGGATTTGTTTAATGGTGAGATTTTCATTAGGAAAATTTAACAATTCATGAGCAATGTGAGGTTGAGGTTGATATTTTCCTTGAGAAAAATGAATTCCTAAAAAATCAATCTCTGTTTGGGCTAGCTGGCTTTTCTTTTCAGAGAGCATTATTCCATGATATTGGGATATTTGGGAAAATTGGCCCAATAACTGTTTATGAGCCTTTTCATCTCTTGAGAATAACAAGACATCATCGATGTAGATGAGAATACTATCGAGAATGGGCTCAAAAATTTTAGTCATGGCTTTTTGAAATAGTGAGGGAGCTACCTTAAGCCCAAATGGCAATACTGTCCATTGGTACTGGGCATTAGGAATGCAGAACGCCATTTTGTAACGGTCCTTAGGATCAACACCCAATTGCCAAAATTCTGACTTCATATCGAACTTTGAAAAGATCTGAGCATCTTTGAGGAAGATGTTTAATGAAGAGGTTTTTGGAATAGGAAATTTATCATCTTTCAGAAAATGATTAAGAGGTTTATAATCAATTACCAACCTCTTTTTCCCTCTTATTTTTTCAAATCTCTTTTCCATATAAATTGCTTGGCAAGCCCATTCACATTTCGTGGGCTCTATCATTCCTAGTTTGAGCAACTGATTGCATTCTTCTCGGGCCAAAGCTAAATCTGACGGGCTCATTTCTGGATGAGTAGCTTTAGTTGGATTGGTATCCTCGTTGAGCTTGAAAGGAAGTTGGACAAAAAAGTCTTTATATGTCCATAACGGTTTTGGATGAGAGAATTCTCAATGATTGTCTGCACAAAGTTTCATTAGCTTGGATTTGATTTCTTCATACCCAACAAGAACTTCAGAAAGGGAATACAACTTTAATATTCTTGAATAACGTTTAAATTCTCGCTTGTATTTGATTCTTTGTAGGGAGAATTTCAAGTCTATTTGCTGCTAAATAAACATCCATTCCCACAACAATATCTTTATTTGGGAGGCTACTTCCAATGACCTTCGTCCAAACTATGCATTATGGGAGGAATCTGATATCAATCTTTTCTTTTGTCGTCAAATTTGTTCTGAAAGTTTTGCCATCTACTGCTACAAAGAATGCAGCATGTTTCGCCCATGCTTCTGTAGAGAGGATGCTTGGGTTCATCATTGTTATATGTGCACCAGTATCCATGTAAGCTATGACTTTCTTGGGATGAGAAAACTTTGAGGCGAGGACATGGATTTCAACACAAGGGAGAGGAGGAGTAGGTAGAGTGCTTCCTACTTCTTTGAATGAGTAAATAGGAAAACATTTATCATCTCCTGATTTAGTAAATGATGCCTCATCTGAAGAAGAGTTATCTGAGAAGGAGTCTTGAAGAGCAAAAATTGGGTCTTCATCGGCAAAGCTTTGTTCAAAAAACAAGGATTCTAGATCGCCTTCTAGGGGTTGAAGGGAGTTGATCATCTTGGAGGCCTTGTTGGTTTTGTTGGGACATCTTTTAGAAAAATGTCCTTTTTCTCCACAAACAAAGCATCTTTGATTTTCCTTTTTTCCTCTGAATGTCTTCCTTTTAAAAAACTTCAAAGCTTTCCTTTTCCTTTCTTTCTTGAAGATTCTGGAAGGTTTGATGTATCTTTTTCGATGATGTTTCTTTTTTGTTGAAAAACTGCACTTGATTTCAAGGTAGGGCTTCTTGCATGCCTTGGTGAATTTGGATTTTTGTTGTACGATTTCTGAGAAATGTTGGTCCATTGAGGACATAATACCTCTTGGGGTAATAAAGAGAATTATGTATTTTTTAAACTATGATCATTAAATCCATTGAGGACATAATACCTCTAGTTCATTCTTTGATAATTTCTTTCAAGATCTTTGACCTTAAGGGAACAGCATCTCATCTCAAATAACTCTTGTCTGCTTTTTCTATCCAATATCTCCATATCACCAATGAATTTGCTATGAAGAATTCCAAGGAAAGCAGCATTATTTACTAATCTGTGTAATTCATCTTGTTTTAATGGACCAAGATTACGGTACTATTTCTTCAACGTGCCTGTCATTCTACAACAAAATTCTTCAACGATCTTGTAAGTGTCTGTACCTGTTTTCAGCATTTGAGTGTCAAGCCAGGCGCCAAATTCAAGGAGTCTTTTCCTCCACAGACTACGTGGTATATCATCAAGTGTGAACCATGGTCCACTATTTATCTTTGTTTTCCCCGAGGCTGGATTTTCTTCAAGTGATTCTTCATAAAGGGATCCTTCTTCTTTTACATTCACCATGAATTTTTTTGAAATGCTTCCATAATTCCTTTCAGATTTTGTTTTTTGTTCTGATGCTGATGAAAAGGATTCAGATCTTTCATCAATTGATGCATCTTTGGAAGAATCATCTTGTCCAAAGGAAGAGGAATCTTCTGGAAGAGAATTATTTTCTCGTGGGAATGCTTGGATTTCGGGGAGGTGTTTTAGGGACATCCTGTGAATCAGAGGATGAAAAACTCAAGCAAGTAGTTTTCTCTTTGGACTTGGAGGTCGAGGTTTTCGTAATTCTCGTAGGTTTTGGTCTATAGGTTAAGGGTATGTATTTGGCATAATCTAGAGGTGATGAAGCATAGGTAGGGTAAAAAGGAGACACTTTTCCTGGTCGTGAAAAGTAGGAAGGAAAATTATGAGGGTTAAGGAAAGGATCCTCAACGGGTTTTAGTTCTTCTTCTTTGGAAACTCTTAAGAAATCATCGATCTCTTTTACTTGGCTTTGTAGACTTCTGAATGCTCTTTCCTTTCGATCAAAAGCTTGGCCAAAAGTTCTTTCCTCCAACATCCTTCTTAAGTCATGGTCAACTGAGAGAATTGAGCTTTCAAGGCTCTGTAATGCTTTTGCATTTTTTGAGACAGAAATCTGAGATCGTCATTTGTTTCTTCTATTTTTTCTGTGATCTTATTCATCTTTCTGTTCAGATTCTGAAGAGTGTCATTTTGAGCAACCATGTTCTCTGATTTCCAATTTAAAACTTCTTTAGCTTGAGTTAAAGGTTTGAGCTTTCCATCAAGTTGGACTTCATTGGGCTGTATGAAATGTTTGGAGGATCTGTTAGTGATTGGGTCCACTTTCCTTTCTAGAACAAGGGATTGGTTGGATATTTTTTGGAGGGTCTAAAGGTTTACAATAGTCTGAAGGTGACCAAGAAACAAGAGTAGGGTCGTGAGGTGGCAAAAGCTTTTCCTTTCTAATAAACATACATAAGGCATTCACTAGTCATTTAACCACAATATGTTAAAAGTCAATTATCTTACACTAGTAGAAAATAGAGTTTTTAATTCAGCAGATTTAAGTCGGTTATGTGCCACTTGACTTAACAAATGAAGCAGAGGTATATTTAAGTCGGTTGTCCATATAAACGAGTTAACAAAATGAGGCGGTGGCAATTTTGTAAATATTTAAAAACACTATTAACACGGTTAGATTGACAACTGACTTAAAGAGTTAATATATCCCATTTTATTTAACGCGGTTATATTGATAACCGACTTAAAGATAAAATGACATTTAATAAAATGAGGCAGTGGCAATTTTGTAAATATTTAAAACTTGTTTAGTGCCGTTATATAGATAAACGACTTAAGGTTAAAAGGTCGTTTAGAATGAGGTGGTGGCAATTTTGTAAATATTTAACACTTGTCTAATGCGGTTATATTGATAACCGACTTAAGGATATAACGTCATTTAATAAAATGAGGCGGTGGCAATTTAGTAAATATTTATAACTTGTTTAATGCGGTTATATTGATAACCGATTTAAGGCAGGATAAAAAAAAATAAAAGATAGCAAGTATTTAGCGTTTTATCTTCCCGCTCCCATAACATGTGCGCTCTAAACCTCTTCCTTCTATTCCTAACCTCTGTATCGTGAAGCACCTACAACTTGGATTCAACTTTACAACCATTGCCGTTTTATCGTTCATCAATTCATTATGACAGGTTTGATTCTCAAATTAAATTGCATATTTTACATATTTTATTTTTTAGAAATTTCATTTTTTAGAATTTGTGTGTGGACATAATAGGGAGCAAAACAGTAATATTTTATATAGAAAGCATATAGATAGTAAGGTGTAAACATATAAACGTAGTATTTTATTTTATGTATTAAAGACATTAGACATGAATATTTTTACGGTGAGTTTGTTTTAGAATGGAGGGATTGCAACGTTCTTTTGTTTTAGAATCTTAGATATTTTTGTAGATTCTCTTGTATTTTCATCTGATAAAATATTGCAATGGATATTTTCATACAACCGTTTGAGATGCGCAGCATAAAATCAATTAAAACTAAAATGTTAAGTATATGTTAAGATTAATCAATTAATTAATTCACATAGACCATTTGATACAATAAACAATTTGCAACAAAATTACTATTAAAACCCACACTAACTAATTTCTATTATTACTCTCCAGATTTAGATTATATACAATTAATTAATGTAAATATTTTATATGTCATGCATATATTAAGAAAATAATTAATGTAAATAACTAATAACTACTAACTAGTTAAGTAAAATAAAAATTTGGTGGCTCTAAAATATAGGTGCTCTCATGTTCAAGCAAGGCAATCACTGATCTTGGTCACATTTGAATTTTGATAAATCAAATTCAAAATACAAAATTAGATATGAATCATCTGATACTTTTATAATTAACTTGAATTGTTATATTTCTTGATAGTAAAAGAAAATCCAAATAAGTCATTAGAGTTAAGTAAACTACTTTTTCGGAATCAATTATAAGTAAAAATAAATTAAACTACATTAAAAATAATACAAACAAGTCAGTAGAACTTAGTGAATTGTTTTAGTTTTAATCTTTTACTTTAATCTTTACTGTTATTTATTTTTAACAGAAGTAGTTATGGATCGTAGTTGGATGAATGCTAATCGTTTAAGTGAAGTGTATCAAAAAGGTGTGGAAGAATTTTTAGAATTTGCTTTAAAAAAACCTCCCAAAAATGAAGGAAAGTTTTATTGTCCTTGTGTTAAATGTTTAAATGGAAATCGATTACAGTTTGAAGAAATAAGAAATCATCTTATTTGTTATGGAATATGCCAAACTTATACAAAATGGGTATGGCATGGTGATTTGTTAAACATGACAAATGTATCAGAAAGAGAAGAAGTTCGTGAAGATATGGACAATCGGCTTGAGGACATGATTCTTTATATTGGACAAGAGTCTTTTCAGCGTGCACATGTTTTTGATAGTTTGTGCAACGAAAAAGAAGAGGCTTTGTATCCGGGATGCACTAACTTCACACAGTTATCTGCGGTGCTGAGATTTTTCAACTTGAAAGCGAGAAATGGATGGACAGACAAAAGCTTCACGGAACTGCTTGAGTTGTTGAAAGAAATGCTTCCTGAAGATAACACATTGCCAAACCGTTATTATGATGCAAAGAAGATATTGTGTCCAATGGGTATGGAGTATAAGAAAATACATGCATGCCCTAATGATTGCATGCTATACCGAAATGAGTTTGAAGAGTTGAACCAATGTCCCGTGTGTGAGTTATCACGCTATAAAGTGAAGGATGGTGATTCCAATTGTGATAAAAGCACAACAGGTCCTCCTGCAAAGGTGTTATGGTATCTTCCAATAATTCCAAGGTTCAAACGATTATTCGTTAATGCCAATGATGCAAAGAATATTATATGGCATGCTGATGAGAGACAACGTGATGGACAACTTCGTCATCCAGCTGATTCATTACAATGGAAGAAAGTTGATGAATTGTATCCTGAATTCGGGAATGAACCAAGAAATCTTAGACTTGGACTTGCCACAGATTGAATGAACCCATACGGTAACTTAAGTAGTAACCATAGTTCATGGCCCGTTCTCTTAATTATCTACAATCTACCTCCTTCAATTTGCATGAAGCGCAAATACATTATGTTTTAGGATTCGCTTGTATATTTTAGGATTCGCTTGTGGAATAAACATCTCAAGGAAACTTCCATCCAAAAGGACGTCAAGATATTTTGTCGGAAGCTATTGGGCGACCAGAACACCCTGGTCGTGTTCGGGCAGTTGGTAGAGGTGTGGGGATTTGCCAATACTTTAGATCACATTCTCGTCCATCCTCTACTCCACCTATTATGAGTTGCAACCAAATAGAGATCATAAAAGCAGAGCTTACTAAGGTGATTAGAGAGATGCAAGATATATCATCTATGGCTTTCTCTAAACAAAACAATAATTTCCCAATTGGCTCTCCTAATACCACTTTACATGCAAGCACAAAAGGTAGTTGTTCTGGTGTGCCATCTATACTAGATGAAGAGGACGATATCCCAGATCATTGTGAATTATATGTTGATAGACAAACTCATATTGTGGCATATGCTGATGTGTACAAGTTGGGACCCACTATACACAATCAACTTCTAAATAATGATATGGTGAGGGTTGTGGTTACGAAGGTGCTAGATGCAAATGTTCAAGTACCTATGCCCACTGATGAGGTGTTAACAGTTGGTCAAGCCCCCAACAATTTTATTCAATGGCCAAAAAGACTCTTGCAACCTGTTTCTAATAAGGTATTCATTACACATAATTTTTTTATGTACTTAAATATTTGAGTCCTTTTAATTATGTTGGCTAATATAATATTTTAATGGTTTAGGCTGTTGAGGTATCAAAGAAAAATGATATTCCACCAAAAAGATAAAACTTTCAACTAAATTCTATTGAACAATTGATGGTAATGACAATGAAAATGTCAAAGCCTTTAGAATTTAAGTTGGAACATGGTGGAACTAGTTTTTTTTTCCTTCCATTAAAAGATGTTATAGAGTTGTGTATGGGTAAAGAAGAGATATGCATCACCATTTTACATGTTTGGCTAACGTAAGTATGTTTTATTTGTAAATCTGTAAATTTATAAATTTTGTCAAATTATGAATTTCATTTATAATGAAAATTAAGTTTCATATCTTAGATATCTACATCGTCGTTGTATTGACTTAGGAAAGAGTGAAGTGTATGGAGGAGGACTGTGACAATAATTCCACGTAAATATATTATTTTAAACATTTTTTATTTTAATTATGAACGGACTGTGACAATTTCTTTTTAGTTTTTAATACTAAAGTTTTTAAGGAAATTGCTCGTCGCAAAAAGACAAATCAAATTGGTGGTCAAACAAATATTGTTCGTTGCAAATTTTTTTGTCAAAAATTAAATGAGACTGGCAATAGTTCAATCAAATAATAATGACATAAAAGAGAGTAGTCAGCAGAAAAAGTGAATGTATTTTTAATAGAACATTGCAAAAATATTGTTTTTCGAAAAGCGCCGTAAAATGTACACTCAAAAGCGCTGTAAAATGCACACCTATAATTTATATATTGGGTGTGCATTTTACAGTGCTTTATCAAAAAAGCGTTGTAAAAGGCGCACTCAATATATGAATTGTAGGTGCACATTTTACAGCGCTTTCTCAAAAAAGTACTGTAAAATGTGCATAATAATGCATATTATGTGCGCGCATTTTAGCGTTTTTTTGAGAAAGCGCTGTAAAATGTGCATAACAAGCGCGCATTGTATCTACATGTGTTTATAGCGCTTTTTTTTATAAAAAAAAAAAAAAAGCGCTGTTGTATCTTTTACGGCGCTCGATTCCACAACGTTTTTTTTTTGAAAAAGCGTTGTAAATGAATTAAAAAAAGCACTGTAAAATCCTATTTTTCGCGTAGTGATTATATGAAATTATTCAAAAAATTAAAAGAAGTTTGGATTTTAATTTTGCTAATTTTTAAATTATAATTAATAGTTAAATAATTACAAACATAAAACAATAAACTTGACACCTAAAGATAAATAAATGACGATCTTGTTATTAAAAAATATAAAAAAAAATTAATATATTAATTTCGTTTAACTTAAAGAATTGTATGATGTACTTTTTTATAAATATTATATTTACTCTTCATTTTTTATTATTATAAAATTTATTTTTAAATAAAAAAACTAAGAGTTAAAGTTAAATATTTTTGAAAAATCTATAATAATAATAATAATAATAATAATAATAATAGTAATAATAAAACAATGTGAATTAACCAAATATAAAAGAAATAAACAACATTGCTTAGGTCTTAACCCATTGTTATAAGGATATAAAATTTAGATATTACATAAGACAAAGTTAGTAGATAATAATATGCAAATTATATGCCAACTAACAAATATATTTACAACTCTAATGGTAAAAATGACACGTAACGGACCTGATAGGATATAGATTCTTTCCTAAAAATGGCAGAATAATATTCTGATTTTTTCCTTATTTGATACCGTTTTAATATTTTAGTTTTGATTGATATAATTTATTTCCCTAAATAGACCTTCAAAATGTTGATTTTTGGAGACGTATTAAATGGTATATTTGTCTAAAACTTGCAATGTGTACAATTGTTTATATTGTAGATCGTAGACTTGTCTTATTAAAATTTCAATTAAAACCATAAATCATAACGAAGAATATCCTAAATTCGAACAATTATTAAAAATGAAACAAAGGAAATTATACAGTTAGATTGAGAGAAATCAAAAGAACTAACATGTATAATTTTTTTGCCATAGAATAACGTATATTATTGATAATAATCAAGGCCATACATTACCAGACTTATCAATTTACCAAATCAAATATTGATTTAGACGAAAAATAAAAAATAAAAAATAAAAAATTTGTGGGTGATTGATAAATTAAATCTTACCTTATTTGTTTTGACACATATATTCAACCACATTATTATTATTAATTACCAAATCACATCTAATGAGAAAATCACTATTTTTTAGTTATAATAAATAAATAAATAAATAATAATAATAATTATTATTATTATTATTAATTTTTATTTATTAGATCTAGAGAAAATATAGGAGAAACCAAAGAAATCTCCTAGCGAATTTCACCTTGAAATGATTGTTATAGAAGGTAAGAACTAAAAGAATATTAAACCTATAATTTTTAAAGAAACTCGCCGATATTATCTTAATAACTCGCTATCTTTTATAATATAATACAATTGCCATCTTGTAATTACTCTTTCAGTGATGATGTTCTAAACTTGAGCTAACAATTTCAAAAGAAACCATTTCGAAATTGTTAATTTTAGATTTTTAAGAGAAGAAGAATGAAACATTTAGGATTAATTTTAAGTTAAAAAATATTATAATTTAATTATATTGAGAATTTATTTTTAAGTTAAAAAAAAGTACGTTTTAATTATATTTTTTATTTAACGGTGTTAGAGTTTTTATAATGAAAGTTTGATGTAATGACTATGTTAAAATGAAACTATATTTGAAAGGACGTGAACCAAACAAAAAAAACTTACGAGAACCAAAATAAATAAAAAATAAATAAACATACCGATACAACATTAATTATTTATTTTCATTAAGATATCATTATTTATAATATTTCAATTCATCAAATTTCTCCACTAATCATAAATTATATGACTTATGTGGTTAATGAATTTCTGTTAACCATAAATTATTATCAAGAATACCCTAAATTGGAACAATTATTAAAAATGAAACAAAGGAAGTTATAAAGTGAGATTGAGAGAAATCAAAAGAACATGTATAATTTTTTTGCCGTAGAACAACGTATATTATTGATAATAATCAAGAGCATACATTAGCAGATTTAAACAAATAAATCAAGTTGATAACATCTATTAATGAAAACAACAACACCAAACTGGGATTGGGTTGCTAGGTACATCAACACAACGGCCACCATTACTAAATCCATGCCCACGGCAGTCCTGATCACAAAGATCATAGCAAGGCTCTTTGCATATTCCTCCAGGAACAGTCACTTGTTCACTTCCATTCACCAAACTGCTATCAAGTCCTAAACCAAACAAAATCAAATATTTATCATATCACTT
>JBBPBS010000786.1:88742-103648 GCA_037974835.1 Cicer judaicum | reverse complement strand
ATTAGGGTTTTTATCCAATCTTGTGCATCCATTAGGTGTTTTTGTGTCATTGGATGAATATTTAGGTAATTTTCGTCCTCCTTACACTTAATCTTGTCCAATTAGGGTTTTTAACCAATCTTGTGCATCCATTAGGTGTTTTTGTGTCATTGGATAAACATTTAGGTCATTTTTGTCCTCCCTAGGCTAATTCTTGTCCAATAAGGGTTTTTAACCAATCTTGTGCATCCAATAGGTGTTTTGTGTCATTGGATGAACATTTAGGTCATTTTCATCCTCCCTACACTTAATGTAGTCCAATTAAGGTTTTTAACCAATCTTGTGCATCCATTAGGTGTTTTTGTGTCATTGGATGAACATTTAGTTCATTTTCGAACTCCCTAGGCTAATTCTTGTCCAATTAGGGTTTTTAACCAATCTTGTGCATCCAATAGGTGTTTTTGTGTCATTGGATGAACATTTAGATCATTTTCTTGTGCATCCAATAGGCTAATTCTTGTGCATCCAATAGGCTAATTCTTGTCCAACTAGGGTCTCTAACCAATCTTGTGCATCCAATAGGTGTGTTTGTGTCATTGGATGAACAATTAAGTGATATTCGTCCTCCCTAGGTTAATTCTTGTCCAATTAGGGTTTTTAACCAATCTTGTGCATCCATTAGGTGTTTTTGTGTCATTGGATGAACATTTAGGTCATTTTCGTCCTCCCTACACTTAATCTTGTCCAATTAGGGTTTTTAACCAATCTTGTGCATTCAATAGGTGTTTTGTCTCATTGGATGAACATTTAGGTCATTTTCGTCCTCCCTACACTTAATCTTGTCCAATTAGGCTTTTTAACCAATCTTGTGCATCCATTAGGTGTTTTTGTTTCATTGGATGAACATTTAGGTCATTTTCGAACTCCCTAGGCTAATTCTTGTCCAATTAGGGTTTTTAACCAATCTTGTGCATCCATTAGGTGTTTTTCTGTCATTGGATGAACATTTAGGTCATTTTCGTCCTCCCTACACTTAATCTTGTCCAATTAGGGATTTTAACCAATCTTGTGCATTCAATAGGTGTTTTGTCTCATTGGATGAACAATTAGGTCATTTTCGTCGTCCCTACAATTAATGTAGTCCAATTTGGCTTTTTAACCAATCTTGTGCATCCATTAGGTGTTTTTGTGTCATTGGATGAATATTTAGGTCATTTTCGAACTCCCTAGGCTAATTCTTGTCCAATTAGGGTTTTTAACCAATCTTGTGCATCCATTAGGTGTTTTCGTGTCATTGGATGAACATTTAGGTCATTTTCGTCCTCCCTACACTTAATCTTGTCCAATTAGGGTTTTTAACCAATCTTGTGCATCCATTAGGTGTTTTTGTGTCATTGGATGAACATTTAGGTCATTTTCGAACTCCCTAGGCTAATTCTTGTCCAATTAGGGTTTTTAACCAATCTTGTGCATCCATTAGGTGTTTTTGTGTCATTGGATGAACGTATAGGTCATTTTTGTCCTCCCTAGGCTAATTCTTGTCCAATTAGGGTTTTTAACCAATCTTGTGCATCCATTAGGTGTTTTTGTGTCATTGGATGAACATTTAGGTCATTTTTGTCCTCCCTAGGCTAATTCTTGTCCATTTAGGGTTTTTAACCAATCTTGTCAATCCAATAGGTGTTTTGTGTCATTGGATGAACTTTTAGGTCGTTTTTCATCCTCCCTAGGCTTATGCTTGTCCAATTAGGGTTTCTAACCAATCTTGTGAATCCAATAGTTGTGTTTCTGTCGTTGGATGAACAATTAGGTCATTTTCGACCTCCCTAGGCTTATGCTTGTCAAATTAGGGTTTCTAACCAATCTAGTGCATCCAATAGTTGTGTTTGTGTCATTGGATGAACAATTAGGTCATTTTCGACCTCCCTAGCCTTATTCTTGTCCAACTAGGGTCTCTAACCAATCTTGTGCATCCAATAGGTGTGTTTGTGTCATTGGATGAACAATTAATTGATATTCGACCTCCCTAGGTTAATTCTTGTCCAATTAGGGTTTTTAACCAATCTTGTGCATCCATTAGGTGTTTTTGTGTCATTGGATGAACATTTAGGTCATTTTCGTCCTCCCTACACTTAATCTTGTCCAATTAGGCTTTTTAACCAATCTTGTGCATCCATTAGGTGTTTTTGTTTCATTGGATGAACATTTAGGTCATTTTCGAACTCCCTAAGCTAATTCTTGTCCAATTAGGGTTTTTAACCAATCTTGTGCATCCATTAGGTGTTTTTCTGTCATTGGATGAACATTTAGGTCATTTTCGTCCTCCCTACACTTAATCTTGTCCAATTAGGGTTTTTAACCAATCTTGTGCATCCAATAGGTGTTTTGTGTCATTGGATGAACATTTAGGTCATTTTCGTCCTCCCTACACTTAATCTTGTCCAATTAGGGTTTTTAACCAATCTTGTGCATCCATTAGGTGTTTTTGTGTCATTGGATGAACATTTAGGTCATTTTCGTCCTCCCTACACTTAATCTTGTCCAATTAGGCTTTTTAACCAATCTTGTGCATCCATTAGGTGTTTTTGTTTCATTGGATGAACATTTAGGTCATTTTCGAACTCCCTAAGCTAATTCTTGTCCAATTAGGGTTTTTAACCAATCTTGTGCATCCATTAGGTGTTTTTCTGTCATTGGATGAACATTTAGGTCATTTTCGTCCTCCCTACACTTAATCTTGTCCAATTAGGGTTTTTAACCAATCTTGTGCATCCATTAGGTGTTTTTGTGTCATTGGATGAACATTTAGGTCATTTTCGACCTCCCTAGGCTAATTCTTGTCCAATTAGGGTTTTTAACCAATCTTGTGCATCCATTAGGTGTTTTCCTGTCATTGGATGAAGATTTAGGTCATTTTCGTCCTCCCTACACTTAATCTTGTCCAATTAGGGTTTTTAACCAATCTTGTGCATCCATTAGGTGTTTTTGTGTCATTGGATGAACATTTAGGTCATTTTCGAACTCCCTAGGCTAATTCTTGTCCAATTAGGGTTTTTAACCAATCTTGTGCATCCATTAGGTGTTTTCCTGTCATTGGATGAACATTTAGGTCATTTTCGTCCTCCCTACACTTAATCTTGTCCAATTAGGGTTTTTAACCAATCTTGTGCATCCAATAGGTGTTTTGTGTCATTGGATGAACATTTAGGTCATTTTCGTCCTGCCTACACTTAATCTTGTCCAATTAGGGTTTTTAACCAATCTTGTGCATCCATTAGGTGTTTTTGTGTCATTGGATGAACATTTAGGTCATTTTCGTCCTCCCTACACTTAATCTTGTCCAATTTGGGTTTTTAACCAATCTTGTGCATCCATTAGGTGTTTTTGTGTCATTGGATGAACATTTAGGTCATTTTCGTCCTTCCTACACTTAATCTTGTCCAATTAGGCTTTTTAACCAATCTTGTGCATCCATTAGGTGTTTTTCTGTCATTGGATGAACATTTAGGTCATTTTTGTCCTCCCTAGGCTAATTCTTGTCCATTTAGGGTTTTTAACCAATCTTGTCAATCCAATAGGTGTTTTGTGTCATTGGATGAACTTTTAGGTCGTTTTTCATCCTCCCTAGGCTTATGCTTGTCCAATTAGGGTTTCTAACCAATCTTGTGAATCCAATAGTTGTGTTTCTGTCGTTGGATGAACAATTAGGTCATTTTCGACCTCCCTAGGCTTATGCTTGTCAAATTAGGGTTTCTAACCAATCTAGTGCATCCAATAGTTGTGTTTGTGTCATTGGATGAACAATTAGGTCATTTTCGACCTCCCTAGCCTTATTCTTGTCCAACTAGGGTGTCTAACCAATCTTGTGCATCCAATAGGTGTGTTTGTGTCATTGGATGAACAATTAATTGATATTCGACCTCCCTAGGTTAATTCTTGTCCAATTAGGGTTTTTAACCAATCTTGTGCATCCATTAGGTGTTTTTGTGTCATTGGATGAACATTTAGGTCATTTTCGTCCTCCCTACACTTAATCTTGTCCAATTAGGCTTTTTAACCAATCTTGTGCATCCATTAGGTGTTTTTGTTTCATTGGATGAACATTTAGGTCATTTTCGAACTCCCTAAGCTAATTCTTGTCCAATTAGGGTTTTTAACCAATCTTGTGCATCCATTAGGTGTTTTTCTGTCATTGGATGAACATTTAGGTCATTTTCGTCCTCCCTACACTTAATCTTGTCCAATTAGGGTTTTTAACCAATCTTGTGCATCCAATAGGTGTTTTGTGTCATTGGATGAACATTTTGGTCATTTTCGTCCTCCGTACACTTAATCTTGTCCAATTAGGGTTTTTAACCAATCTTGTGCATCCATTAGGTGTTTTTCTGTCATTGGATGAACATTTAGGTCATTTTCGTCCTCCCTACACTTAATCTTGTCCAATTAGGGATTTTAACCAATCTTGTGCATTCAATAGGTGTTTTGTCTCATTGGATGAACAATTAGGTCATTTTCGTCGTCCCTACAATTAATGTAGTCCAATTTGGCTTTTTAACCAATCTTGTGCATCCATTAGGTGTTTTTGTGTCATTGGATGAACATTTAGGTCATTTTCGAACTCCCTAGGCTAATTCTTTTCCAATTAGGGTTTTTAACCAATCTTGTGCATCCATTAGGTGTTTTTGTGTCATTGGATGAACATATAGGTCATTTTTGTCCTCCCTAGGCTAATTCTTGTCCAATTAGGGTTTTTAACCAATCTTGTGCATCCATTAGGTGTTTTTGTGTCATTGGATGAACATTTAGGTCATTTTTGTCCTCCCTAGGCTAATTCTTGTCCATTTAGGGTTTTTAACCAATCTTGTCAATCCAATAGGTGTTTTGTGTCATTGGATGAACTTTTAGGTCGTTTTTCATCCTCCCTAGGCTTATGCTTGTCCAATTAGGGTTTCTAACCAATCTTGTGCATCCAATAGTTGTGTTTCTGTCGTTGGATGAACAATTAGGTCATTTTCGACCTCCCTAGGCTTATGCTTGTCAAATTAGGGTTTCTAACCAATCTAGTGCATCCAATAGTTGTGTTTGTGTCATTGGATGAACAATTAGGTCATTTTCGACCTCCCTAGCCTTATTCTTGTCCAACTAGGGTCTCTAACCAATCTTGTGCATGCAATAGGTGTGTTTGTGTCATTGGATGAACAATTAAGTGATATTCTTCCTCCCTAGGTTAATTCTTGTCCAATTAGGGTTTTTAACCAATCTTGTGCATCCATTAGGTGTTTTTGTGTCATTGGATGAACATTTAGGTCATTTTCGTCCTCCCTACACTTAATCTTGTCCAATTAGGGTTTTTAACCAATCTTGTGCATCCATTAGGTGTTTTTCTGTCATTGGATGAACATTTAGGTCATTTTCGTCCACCCTACACTTAATCTTGTCCAATTAGGGTTTTTAACCAATCTTGTGCATCCATTAGGTGTTTTTGTGTCATTGGATGAACATTTAGGTCATTTTCGAACTCCCTAGGCTAATTCTTGTCCAATTAGGGTTTTTAACCAATCTTGTGCATCCATTAGGTGTTTTCCTGTCATTGGATGAAGATTTAGGTCATTTTCGTCCTCCCTACACTTAATCTTGTCCAATTAGGGTTTTTAACCAATCTTGTGCATCCATTAGGTGTTTTTCTGTCATTGGATGAACATTTAGGTCATTTTCGTCCTCCCTACACTTAATCTTGTCCAATTAGGGATTTTAACCAATCTTGTGCATTCAATAGGTGTTTTGTCTCATTGGATGAACAATTAGGTCATTTTCGTCCTCCCTACACTTAATCTTGTCCAATTAGGGTTTTTAACCAATCTTGTGCATCCATTAGGTTTTTTTGTGTCATTCGATGAACATTTAGGTCATTTTCGTCCTCCCTACACTTAATCTTGTCCAATTAGGGTTTTTAACCAATCTTGTGCATCCAATAGGTGTTTTGTGTCATTGGATGAACATTTAGGTCATTTTCGTCCTCCCTACACTTAATCTTGTCCAATTAGGGTTTTTAACCAATCTTGTGCATCCATTAGGTGTTTTTCTGTCATTGGATGAACATTTAGGTCATTTTCGTCCTCCCTACACTTAATCTTGTCCAATTAGGCTTTTTAACCAATCTTGTGCATCCATTAGGTGTTTTTGTGTCATTGGATGAACATTTAGGTCATTTTTGTCCTCCCAAGGCTAATTCTTGTCCAATTAGGGTTTTTAACCAATCTTGTGCATCCATTAGGTGTTTTTGTGTCATTGGATGAACATTTAGGTCATTTTTGTCCTCCCTAGGCTAATTCTTGTCCATTTAGGGTTTTTAACCAATCTTGTCAATCCAATAGGTGTTTTGTGTCATTGGATGAACATTTAGGTCGTTTTTCATCCTCCCTAGGCTTATGCTTGTCCAATTAGGGTTTCTAACCAATCTTGTGCATCCAATAGTTGTATTTGTGTCGTTGGATGAACAATTAGGTCATTTTCGACCTCCCTAGGCTTATGCTTGTCCAATTAGGGTTTCTAACCAATCTTGTGCATCCAATAGTTGTGTTTGTGTCATTGGATGAACAATTAGGTCATTTTCGACCTCCCAAGCCTTATTCTTGTCCAACTAGGGTTTCTAACCAATCTTGTGCATCCAATAGGTGTGTTTGTGTCATTGGATGAACAATTAAGTGATTTTCGTCCTCCCTAGGCTAATTCTTGTCCAATTAGGGTTTTTAACCAATCTTGTGTATCCAATAGGTGTTTTGTGTCATTGGATGAACATTTAGGTCATTTTCGTCCTCCCTACACTTAATGTAGTCCAATTAGGGTTTTTAACCAATCTTGTGCATCCAATAGATGTGTTTGTGTCATTGCATGAACTTTATGTCATTTTCGACCTCCCTACACTTAATCTTGTCCAATTAGGGTTTCTAACCAATCTAATGCATCCAATAGGTGTTCTTGTGTCATTGGATGAACAATTAGGTCATTTTCGTCCTCCCTAGGCTAATTCTTGTCCAATTAGGGTTTTTAACCAATCTTGTGCATCCAATAGGTGTTTTGTGTCATTGGATGAACATTTAGGTCATTTTCATCCTCCCTACACTTAATGTAGTCCAATTAGGGTTTTTAACCAATCATGTGCATCCAATAGATGTGTTTGTGTCATTGCATGAACTTTATGTCATTTTCGACCTCCCTACACTTAATCTTGTCCAATTAGGGTTTCTAACCAATCTAGTGCATCCAATAGGTGTTTTTGTGTCATTGGATGAACAATTAGGTCATTTTTGTCCTCCCTAGGCTAATTCTTGTCCAATTAGGGTTTTTAACCAATCTTGTGCATCCATTAGGTGTTTTTGTGTCATTGGATGAACATTTAGGTCATTTTTGTCCTCCCTAGGCTAATTCTTGTCCATTTAGGGTTTTTACCCAATCTTGTCAATCCAATAGGTGTTTTGTGTCGTTGGATGAACTTTTAGGTCGTTTTTCATCCTCCCTAGGCTTATGCTTGTCCAATTAGGGTTTCTAACCAATCTTGTGCATCCAATAGTTGTGTTTCTGTCGTTGGATGAACAATTAGGTCATTTTCGACCTCCCTAGGCTTATGCTTGTCAAATTAGGGTTTCTAACCAATCTAGTGCATCTAATAGTTGTGTTTGTGTCATTGGATGAACAATTAGGTCATTTTCGACCTCCCTAGCCTTATTCTTGTCCAACTAGGGTCTCTAACCAATCTTGTGCATGCAATAGGTGTGTTTGTGTTATTGGATGAACAATTAAGTGATATTCGTCCTCCCTAGGTTAATTCTTGTCCAATTAGGGTTTTTAACCAATCTTGTGCATCCATTAGGTGTTTTTGTGTCATTGGATGAACATTTAGGTCATTTTCGTCCTCCCTACACTTAATCTTGTCCAATTAGGGTTTTTAACCAATCTTGTGCATTTAATAGGTGTTTTGTCTCATTGCATGAACATTTAGGTCATTTTTGTCCTCCCTACACTTAATCTTGTCCAATTAGGCTTTTTAACCAATCTTGTGCATCCATTAGGTGTTTTTGTTTCATTGGACGAACATTTAGGTCATTTTCGAACTCCCTAGGCTAATTCTTGTCCAATTAGGGTTTTTAACCAATCTTGTGCATCCATTAGGTGTTTTTCTGTCATTGGATGAACATTTAGGTCATTTTCGTCCTCCCTACACTTAATCTTGTCCAATTAGGGATTTTAACCAATCTTGTGCATTCAATAGGTGTTTTGTCTCATTGGATGAACAATTAGGTCATTTTCGTCGTCCCTACAATTAATGTAGTCCAATTTGGCTTTTTAACCAATCTTGTGCATCCATTAGGTGTTTTTGTGTCATTGGATGAATATTTAGGTCATTTTCGAACTCCCTAGGCTAATTCTTGTCCAATTAGGGTTTTTAACCAATCTTGTGCATCCATTAGGTGTTTTCGTGTCATTGGATGAACATTTAGGTCATTTTCGTCCTCCCTACACTTAATCTTGTCCAATTAGGGTTTTTAACCAATCTTGTGCATCCATTAGGTGTTTTTGTGTCATTGGATGAACATTTAGGTCATTTTCGAACTCCCTAGGCTAATTCTTGTCCAATTAGGGTTTTTAACCAATCTTGTGCATCCATTAGGTGTTTTTGTGTCATTGGATGAACATTTAGGTCATTTTTGTCCTCCCAAGGCTAATTCTTGTCCAATTAGGGTTTTTAACCAATCTTGTGCATCCATTAGGTGTTTTTCTGTCATTGGATGAACATTTAGGTCATTTTTGTCCTCCCTAGGCTAATTCTTGTCCATTTAGGGTTTTTAACCAATCTTGTCAATCCAATAGGTGTTTTGTGTCATTGGATGAACTTTTAGGTCGTTTTTCATCCTCCCTAGGCTTATGCTTGTCCAATTAGGGTTTCTAACCAATCTTGTGCATCCAATAGTTGTGTTTCTGTCGTTGGATGAACAATTAGGTCATTTTCGACCTCCCTAGGCTTATGCTTGTCAAATTAGGGTTTCTAACCAATCTAGTGCATCCAATAGTTGTGTTTGTGTCATTGGATGAACAATTAGGTCATTTTCGACCTCCCTAGCCTTATTCTTGTCCAAGTAGGGTCTCTAACCAATCTTGTGCATGCAATAGGTGTGTTTGTGTCATTGGATGAACAATTAAGTGATATTCGTCCTCCCTAGGTTCATTCTTGTCCAATTAGGGTTTTTAACCAATCTTGTGCATCCATTAGGTGTTTTTGTGTCATTGGATGAACATTTAGGTCATTTTCGTCCTCCCTACACTTAATCTTGTCCAATTAGGGTTTTTAACCAATCTTGTGCATCCAATAGGTGTTTTGTGTCATTGGATGAACATTTAGGTCATTTTCGTCCTCCCTACACTTAATCTTGTCCAATTAGGGTTTTTAACCAATCTTGTGCATCCATTAGGTGTTTTTCTGTCATTGGATGAACATTTAGGTCATTTTCGTCCTCCCTACACTTAATCTTGTCCAATTAGGGATTTTAACCAATTTTGTGCATTCAATAGGTGTTTTGTCTCATTGGATGAACAATTAGGTCATTTTCGTCGTCCCTACAATTAATGTAATCCAATTTGCCTTTTTAACCAATCTTGTGCATCCATTAGGTGTTTTTGTGTCATTGGATGAACATTTAGGTCATTTTCGAACTCCCTAGGCTAATTCTTGTCCAATTAGGGTTTTTAACCAATCTTGTGCATCCATTAGGTGTTTTTGTGTCATTGGATGAACATATAGGTCATTTTTGTCCTCCCTAGGCTAATTCTTGTCCAATTAGGGTTTTTAACCAATCTTGTGCATCCATTAGGTGTTTTTGTGTCATTGGATGAACATTTAGGTCATTTTTGTCCTCCCTAGGCAAATTCTTGTCCATTTAGGGTTTTTAACCAATCTTGTCAATCCAATAGGTGTTTTGTGTCATTGGATGAACTTTTAGGTCGTTTTTCATCCTCCCTAGGCTTATGCTTGTCCAATTAGGGTTTCTAACCAATCTTGTGAATCCAATAGTTGTGTTTCTGTCGTTTGATGAACAATTAGGTCATTTTCGACCTCCCTAGGCTTATGCTTGTCAAATTAGGGTTTCTAACCAATCTAGTGCATCCAATAGTTGTGTTTGTGTCATTGGATGAACAATTAGGTCATTTTCGACCTCCCTAGCCTTATTCTTGTCCAACTAGGGTCTCTAACCAATCTTGTGCATCCAATAGGTGTGTTTGTGTCATTGGATGAACAATTAAGTGATATTCGTCCTCCCTAGGTTAATTCTTGTCCAATTAGGGTTTTTAACCAATCTTGTGCATCCATTAGGTGTTTTTGTGTCATTGGATGAACATTTAGGTCATTTTCGTCCTCCCTACACTTAATCTTGTCCAATTAGGGTTTTTAACCAATCTTGTGCATTCAATAGGTGTTTTGTCTCATTGGATGAACATTTAGGTCATTTTCGTCCTCCCTACACTTAATCTTGTCCAATTAGGCTTTTTAACCAATCTTGTGCATCCATTAGGTGTTTTTGTTTCATTGGATGAACATTTAGGTCATTTTCGAACTCCCTAGGCTAATTCTTGTCCAATTAGGGTTTTTAACCAATCTTGTGCATCCATTAGGTGTTTTTCTGTCATTGGATGAACATTTAGGTCATTTTTGTCCTCCCTAGGCTAATTCTTGTCCATTTAGGGTTTTTAACCAATCTTGTCAATCCAATAGGTGTTTTGTGTCATTGGATGAACTTTTAGGTCGTTTTTCATCCTCCCTAGGCTTATGCTTGTCCAATTAGGGTTTCTAACCAATCTTGTGCATCCAATAGTTGTGTTTCTGTCGTTGGATGAACAATTAGGTCATTTTCGACCTCCCTAGGCTTATGCTTGTCAAATTAGGGTTTCTAACCAATCTAGTGCATCCAATAGTTGTGTTTGTGTCATTGGATGAACAATTAGGTCATTTTCGACCTCCCTAGCCTTATTCTTGTCCAAGTAGGGTCTCTAACCAATCTTGTGCATGCAATAGGTGTGTTTGTGTCATTGGATGAACAATTAAGTGATATTCGTCCTCCCTAGGTTCATTCTTGTCCAATTAGGGTTTTTAACCAATCTTGTGCATCCATTAGGTGTTTTTGTGTCATTGGATGAACATTTAGGTCATTTTCGTCCTCCCTACACTTAATCTTGTCCAATTAGGGTTTTTAACCAATCTTGTGCATCCAATAGGTGTTTTGTGTCATTGGATGAACATTTAGGTCATTTTCGTCCTCCCTACACTTAATCTTGTCCAATTAGGGTTTTTAACCAATCTTGTGCATCCATTAGGTGTTTTTCTGTCATTGGATGAACATTTAGGTCATTTTCGTCCTCCCTACACTTAATCTTGTCCAATTAGGGATTTTAACCAATTTTGTGCATTCAATAGGTGTTTTGTCTCATTGGATGAACAATTAGGTCATTTTCGTCGTCCCTACAATTAATGTAATCCAATTTGCCTTTTTAACCAATCTTGTGCATCCATTAGGTGTTTTTGTGTCATTGGATGAACATTTAGGTCATTTTCGAACTCCCTAGGCTAATTCTTGTCCAATTAGGGTTTTTAACCAATCTTGTGCATCCATTAGGTGTTTTCCTGTCATTGGATGAACATTTAGGTCATTTTCGTCCTCCCTACACTTAATCTTGTCCAATTAGGGTTTTTAACCAATCTTGTGCATCCATTAGGTGTTTTTCTGTCATTGGATGAACATTTAGGTCATTTTCGTCCTCCCTACACTTAATCTTGTCCAATTAGGGATTTTAACCAATCTTGTGCATTCAATAGGTGTTTTGTCTCATTGGATGAACAATTAGGTCATTTTCGTCGTCCCTACAATTAATGTAGTCCAATTTGGCTTTTTAACCAATCTTGTGCATCCATTAGGTGTTTTTGTGTCATTGGATGAACATTTAGGTCATTTTCGAACTCCCTAGGCTAATTCTTTTCCAATTAGGGTTTTTAACCAATCTTGTGCATCCATTAGGTGTTTTTGTGTCATTGGATGAACATATAGGTCATTTTTGTCCTCCCTAGGCTAATTCTTGTCCAATTAGGGTTTTTAACCAATCTTGTGCATCCATTAGGTGTTTTTGTGTCATTGGATGAACATTTAGGTCATTTTTGTCCTCCCTAGGCTAATTCTTGTCCATTTAGGGTTTTTAACCAATCTTGTCAATCCAATAGGTGTTTTGTGTCATTGGATGAACTTTTAGGTCGTTTTTCATCCTCCCTAGGCTTATGCTTGTCCAATTAGGGTTTCTAACCAATCTTGTGCATCCAATAGTTGTGTTTCTGTCGTTGGATGAACAATTAGGTCATTTTCGACCTCCCTAGGCTTATGCTTGTCAAATTAGGGTTTCTAACCAATCTAGTGCATCCAATAGGTGTTTTTGTGTCATTGGATGAACAATTAGGTCATTTTTGTCCTCCCTAGGCTAATTCTTGTCCAATTAGGGTTTTTAACCAATCTTGTGCATCCATTAGGTGTTTTTGTGTCATTGGATGAACATTTAGGTCATTTTTGTCCTCCCTAGGCTAATTCTTGTCCATTTAGGGTTTTTAACCAATCTTGTCAATCCAATAGGTGTTTTGTGTCATTGGATGAACATTTAGGTCGTTTTTCATCCTCCCTAGGCTTATGCTTGTCCAATTAGGGTTTCTAACCAATCTTGTGCATCCAATAGTTGTATTTGTGTCGTTGGATGAACAATTAGGTCATTTTCGACCTCCCTAGGCTTATGCTTGTCAAATTAGGGTTTCTAACCAATCTTGTGCATCCAATAGTTGTGTTTGTGTCATTGGATGAACAATTAGGTCATTTTCGACCTCCCAAGCCTTATTCTTGTCCAACTAGGGTTTCTAACCAATCTTGTGCATCCAATAGGTGTGTTTGTGTCATTGGATGAACAATTAAGTGATTTTCGTCCTCCCTAGGCTAATTCTTGTCCAATTAGGGTTTTTAACCAATCTTGTGTATCCAATAGGTGTTTTGTGTCATTGGATGAACATTTAGGTCATTTTCGTCCTCCCTACACTTAATGTAGTCCAATTAGGGTTTTTAACCAATCTTGTGCATCCAATAGATGTGTTTGTGTCATTGCATGAACTTTATGTCATTTTCGACCTCCCTACACTTAATCTTGTCCAATTAGGGTTTCTAACCAATCTAATGCATCCAATAGGTGTTCTTGTGTCATTGGATGAACAATTAGGTCATTTTCGTCCTCCCTAGGCTAATTCTTGTCCAATTAGGGTTTTTAACCAATCTTGTGCATCCAATAGGTGTTTTGTGTCATTGGATGAACATTTAGGTCATTTTCATCCTCCCTACACTTAATGTAGTCCAATTAGGGTTTTTAACCAATCATGTGCATCCAATAGATGTGTTTGTGTCATTGCATGAACTTTATGTCATTTTCGACCTCCCTACACTTAATCTTGTCCAATTAGGGTTTCTAACCAATCTAGTGCATCCAATAGGTGTTTTTGTGTCATTGGATGAACAATTAGGTCATTTTTGTCCTCCCTAGGCTAATTCTTGTCCAATTAGGGTTTTTAACCAATCTTGTGCATCCATTAGGTGTTTTTGTGTCATTGGATGAACATTTAGGTCATTTTTGTCCTCCCTAGGCTAATTCTTGTCCATTTAGGGTTTTTACCCAATCTTGTCAATCCAATAGGTGTTTTGTGTCGTTGGATGAACTTTTAGGTCGTTTTTCATCCTCCCTAGGCTTATGCTTGTCCAATTAGGGTTTCTAACCAATCTTGTGCATCCAATAGTTGTGTTTCTGTCGTTGGATGAACAATTAGGTCATTTTCGACCTCCCTAGGCTTATGCTTGTCAAATTAGGGTTTCTAACCAATCTAGTGCATCCAATAGTTGTGTTTGTGTCATTGGATGAACAATTAGGTCATTTTCGACCTCCCTAGCCTTATTCTTGTCCAACTAGGGTCTCTAACCAATCTTGTGCATGCAATAGGTGTGTTTGTGTCATTGGATGAACAATTAAGTGATATTCGTCCTCCCTAGGTAAATTCTTGTCCAATTAGGGTTTTTAACCAATCTTGTGCATCCATTAGGTGTTTTTGTGTCATTGGATGAACATTTAGGTCATTTTCGTCCTCCCTACACTTAATCTTGTCCAATTAGGGTTTTTAACCAATCTTGTGCATTTAATAGGTGTTTTGTCTCATTGGATGAACATTTAGGTCATTTTCGTCCTCCCTACACTTAATCTTGTCCAATTAGGCTTTTTAACCAATCTTGTGCATCCATTAGGTGTTTTTGTTACATTGGACGAACATTTAGGTCATTTTCGAACTCCCTAGGCTAATTCTTGTCCAATTAGGGTTTTTAACCAATCTTGTGCATCCATTAGGTGTTTTTCTGTCATTGGATGAACATTTAGGTCATTTTCGTCCTCCCTACACTTAATCTTGTCCAATTAGGGTTTTTAACCAATCTTATGCATCCAATAGGTGTTTTGTGTCATTGGATGAACATTTAGGTCATTTTCGTCCTGCCTACACTTAATCTTGTCCAATTAGGGTTTTTAACCAATCTTGTGCAACCATTAGGTGTTTTTGTGTCATTGGATGAACATTTAGGTCATTTTCGAACTCCCTAGGCTAATTCTTGTCCAATTAGGGTTTTTAACCAATCTTGTGCATCCATTAGGTGTTTTTGTGTCATTGGATGAACATTTAGGTCATTTTTGTCCTCCCAAGGCTAATTCTTGTCCAATTAGGGTTTTTAACCAATCTTGTGCATCCATTAGGTGTTTTTGTGTCATTGGATGAACATTTAGGTCATTTTTGTCCTCCCTAGGCTAATTCTTGTCCATTTAGG
>JBBPBS010000786.1:74685-85155 GCA_037974835.1 Cicer judaicum | reverse complement strand
ATTAGGGTTTTTATCCAATCTTGTGCATCCATTAGGTGTTTTTGTGTCATTGGATGAATATTTAGGTAATTTTCGTCCTCCTTACACTTAATCTTGTCCAATTAGGGTTTTTAACCAATCTTGTGCATCCATTAGGTGTTTTTGTGTCATTGGATAAACATTTAGGTCATTTTTGTCCTCCCTAGGCTAATTCTTGTCCAATAAGGGTTTTTAACCAATCTTGTGCATCCAATAGGTGTTTTGTGTCATTGGATGAACATTTAGGTCATTTTCATCCTCCCTACACTTAATGTAGTCCAATTAAGGTTTTTAACCAATCTTGTGCATCCATTAGGTGTTTTTGTGTCATTGGATGAACATTTAGGTCATTTTCGAACTCCCTAGGCTAATTCTTGTCCAATTAGGGTTTTTAACCAATCTTGTGCATCCATTAGGTGTTTTTATGACATAGGATGAACATTTAGGTCATTTTCATCCTCCCTAGGCTAATTGTTGTCCAATTAAGGTTTTTAACCAATCGTGTGCATCGAATAGGTGTTTTGTGTCATTGGATGAACATTTACGTCATTTTCGTCCTCCCTAGGCTAATTGTTGTCGAATTAGGGTTTTTAACCAATCTTGTGCATCCAATAGGTGTGTTTGTGTCATTGGATGAACTTTATGTCATTCTCGACCTCCCTACACTTAATCTTGTCCAATTAGGGTTTCTAACAAATCTTGTGCATCCAATCGGTGTTTTTGTGTCATTGGATGAATAATTAGCTCATTTTCGTCCTCCCTAGGCTAATTCTAGTACAATTAGGGGTTTTAACCAATCTTGTGCATCAAATAGGTGTTTTGTGTCATTGGATGAATATTTAGGTCATTTTCGTCCTCCCTACACTTAATCTTGTCCAAATCGGGTTTTTAACAAATCTTGTGCATCCAATAGGTGTTTTGTGTCATTGGATGAACATTTAGGTCATTTTCATCCTCCCTACACTTAATGTAGTCCAATTAGGGTTTTTAACCAATCATGTGCATCCAATAGATGTGTTTGTGTCATTGCATGAACTTTATGTCATTTTCGACCTCCCTACACTTAATCTTGTCCAATTAGGGTTTCTAACCAATCTAGTGCATCCAATAGGTGTTTTTGTGTCATTGGATGAACAATTAGGTCATTTTTGTCCTCCCTAGGCTAATTCTTGTCCAATTAGGGTTTTTTACCAATCTTGTGCATCCATTAGGTGTTTTTGTGTCATTGGATGAACATTTAGGTCATTTTTGTCCTCCCTAGGCTAATTCTTGTCCATTTAGGGTTTTTAACCAATCTTGTCAATCCAATAGGTGTTTTGTGTCGTTGGATGAACTTTTAGGTCGTTTTTCATCCTCCCTAGGCTTATGCTTGTCCAATTAGGGTTTCTAACCAATCTTGTGCATCCAATAGTTGTGTTTCTGTCGTTGGATGAACAATTAGGTCATTTTCGACCTCCCTAGGCTTATGCTTGTCAAATTAGGGTTTCTAACCAATCTAGTGCATCCAATAGTTGTGTTTGTGTCATTGGATGAACAATTAGGTCATTTTCGACCTCCCTAGCCTTATTCTTGTCCAACTAGGGTCTCTAACCAATCTTGTGCATGCAATAGGTGTGTTTGTGTCATTGGATGAACAATTAAGTGATATTCGTCCTCCCTAGGTTAATTCTTGTCCAATTAGGGTTTTTAACCAATCTTGTGCATCCATTAGGTGTTTTTGTGTCATTGGATGAACATTTAGGTCATTTTCGTCCTCCCTACACTTAATCTTGTCCAATTAGGGTTTTTAACCAATCTTGTGCATCCATTAGGTTTTTTTGTGTCATTGGATGAACATTTAGGTCATTTTCGTCCTCCCTAGGCTAATTCTTGTCCAATAAGTGTTTTTAACCAATCTTGTGCATTTAATAGGTGTTTTGTGTCATTGGATGAACATTTAGGTCAGTTTCATCCTCCCTAGTCTTATGCTTGTCCAATTAGGGTTTCTAACCAATCTTGTGCATCCAATTATTGTGTTTGTGCCATTGGTTGAACAATTAGGTCATTTTCGACCTCCCTAGTCTTATTCTTGTCCAATCAGGGTTTCTAACCAATCTTGTGCATCCAATAGGTGTTTTGTGTCATTGGATGAACATTTAGGTGATTTTCGTCCGCCCTACACTTAATCTTGTCCAATTAGGGTTTCTAACCAATCTTGTGCATCCATTAGGTGTTTTTGCGTCATTGGATGAACAATTAGGTCATTTTCGTCCTCCCTAGGCTAATTCTTGTGCAATAAGGGTTTTTAACCAATCTTGTGCATCCAATAGGTGTTTTGTGTCATTGGATGAATATTTAGGTCATTTTCGTCCTCCCTACACTTAATCTTGTCCAATTAGGGTTTTTAACCAATCTTGTGCATCCAATAGGTGTTTTGTGTCATCGAATGAACATTTAGGTCATTTTTGTCCCCACTACACTTAATCTTGTCCAATTAGGGTTTTTAACCAATCTTGTGCATCCAATAGGTGTTTTGTGTCATTGGATGAACATTTAGGTCATTTTCGTCCTCCCTACACTTAATCTTGTCCAATTAGGGTTTTTAACCAATCTTGTGCATCCATTAGGTGTTTTTCTGTCATTGGATGAACATTTAGGTCATTTTCGTCCTCCCTACACTTAATCTTGTCCAATTAGGCTTTTTAACCAATCTTGTGCATCCATTAGGTGTTTTTGTGTCATTGGATGAACATTTAGGTCATTTTTGTCCTCCCTAGGCTAATTCTTGTCCATTTAGGGTTTTTAACCAATCTTGTCAATCCAATAGGTGTTTTGTGTCATTGGATGAACATTTAGGTCGTTTTTCATCCTCCCTAGGCTTATGCTTGTCCAATTAGGGTTTCTAACCAATCTTGTGCATCCAATAGTTGTATTTGTGTCGTTGGATGAACAATTAGGTCATTTTCGTCCTCCCTAGGCTTATGCTTGTCCAATTAGGGTTTCTAACCAATCTTGTGCATCCAATAGTTGTGTTTGTGTCATTGGATGAACAATTAGGTCATTTTCGACCTCCCTAGCCTTATTCTTGTCCAACTAGGGTTTCAAACCAATCTTGTGCATCCAATAGGTGTGTTTGTGTCATTGGATGAACAATTAATGTAGTCCAATTAGGCTTTTTAACCAATCTTGTGCATCCATTAGGTGTTTTTGTTTCATTGGATGAACATTTAGGTCATTTTCGAACTCCCTAGGCTAATTCTTGTCCAATTAGGGTTTTTAACCAATCTTGTGCATCCAATAGGTGTTTTGTGTCATTGGATGAACATTTAGGTCATTTTCGTCCTCCCTACACTTAATCTTGTCCAATTAGGGTTTTTAACCAATCTTATGCATCCAATAGGTGTTTTGTGTCATTGGATGAACATTTAGGTCATTTTCGTCCTGCCTACACTTAATCTTGTCCAATTAGGGTTTTTAACCAATCTTGTGCATCCATTAGGTGTTTTTGTGTCATTGGATGAACATTTAGGTCATTTTCGTCCTCCCTACACTTAATCTTGTCCAATTAGGCTTTTTAACCAATCTTGTGCATCCATTAGGTGTTTTTGTTTCATTGGATGAACATTTAGGTCATTTTCGAACTCCCTAAGCTAATTCTTGTCCAATTAGGGTTTTTAACCAATCTTGTGCATCCATTAGGTGTTTTTCTGTCATTGGATGAACATTTAGGTCATTTTCGTCCTCCCTACACTTAATCTTGTCCAATTAGGGTTTTTAACCAATCTTGTGCATCCATTAGGTGTTTTTGTGTCATTGGATGAACATTTAGGTCATTTTCGAACTCCCTAGGCTAATTCTTGTCCAATTAGGGTTTTTAACCAATCTTGTGCATCCATTAGGTGTTTTTGTGTCATTGGATGAACGTATAGGTCATTTTTGTCCTCCCTAGGCTAATTCTTGTCCAATTAGGGTTTTTAACCAATCTTGTGCATCCATTAGGTGTTTTTGTGTCATTGGATGAACATTTAGGTCATTTTTGTCCTCCCTAGGCTAATTCTTGTCCATTTAGGGTTTTTAACCAATCTTGTCAATCCAATAGGTGTTTTGTGTCATTGGATGAACTTTTAGGTCGTTTTTCATCCTCCCTAGGCTTATGCTTGTCCAATTAGGGTTTCTAACCAATCTTGTGAATCCAATAGTTGTGTTTCTGTCGTTGGATGAACAATTAGGTCATTTTCGAACCAATCTAGTGCATCCAATAGTTGTGTTTGTGTCATTGGATGAACAATTAGGTGATTTTCGACCTCCCTAGCCTTATTCTTGTCCAACTAGGGTCTCTAACCAATCTTGTGCATGCAATAGGTGTGTTTGTGTCATTGGATGAACAATTAAGTGATATTCGTCCTCCCTAGGTTAATTCTTGTCCAATTAGGGTTTTTAACCAATCTTGTGCATCCATTAGGTGTTTTTGTGTCATTGGATGAACATTTAGGTCATTTTCGTCCTCCCTACACTTAATCTTGTCCAATTAGGGTTTTTAACCAATCTTGTGCATCCAATAGGTGTTTTGTGTCATTGGATGAACATTTAGGTCATTTTCGTCCTCCCTACACTTAATCTTGTCCAATTAGGGTTTTTAACCAATCTTGTGCATCCATTAGGTGTTTTTCTGTCATTGGATGAACATTTATGTCATTTTCGTCCTCCCTACACTTAATCTTGTCCAATTAGGGTTTTTAACCAATCTTGTGCATCCAATAGGTGTTTTGTGTCATTGGATGAACATTTAGGTCATTTTCGTCCTCCCTACACTTAATCTTGTCCAATTAGGGTTTTTAACCAATCTTGTGCATCCATTAGGTGTTTTTCTGTCATTGGATAACCATTTAGGTCATTTTTGTCCTCCCTAGGCTAATTCTTATCCAATAAGGGTTTTTAACCAATCTTGTGCATCCAATAGGTGTTTTGTGTCATTAGATGAACATTTAGGTCATTTTCATCCTCCCTACACTTAATGTAATCCAATTAAGGTTTTTAACCAATCTTGTGCATCCATTAGGTGTTTTTGTGTCATTGGATGAACATTTAGGTCATTTTCGAACTCCCTAGGCTAATTCTTGTCCAATTAGGGTTTTTAACCAATATTGTGCATCCATTAGGTGTTTTCCTGTCATTGGATGAACATTGAGGTCATTTTCGTCCTCCCTACACTTAATCTTGTCCAATTAGGGTTTTTAACCAATCTTGTGCATCCAATAGGTGTTTTGTGTCATTGGATGAACATTTAGGTCATTTTCGTCCTCCCTACACTTAATCTTGTCCAATTAGGGTTTTTAACCAATCTTGTGCATCCATTAGGTGTTTTTCTGTCATTGGATGAACATTTAGGTCATTTTCGTCCTCCCTACACTTATTCTTGTCCAATTAGGGTTTTTAACCAATCTTGTGCATCCATTAGGTGTTTTTGTGTCATTGGATGAACATTTAGGTCATTTTCGTCCTCCCTAGGCTAATTCTTGTCCAATTAGGGTTTTTAACCAATCTTGTGTATCCAATAGGTGTTTTGTGTCATTGGATGAACATTTAGGTCATTTTCGTCCTCCCTACACTTAATGTAGTCCAATTAGGGTTTTTAACCAATCTTGTGCATCCAATAGATGTGTTTGTGTCATTGCATGAACTTTATGTCATTTTCGACCTCCCTACACTTAATCTTGTCCAATTAGGGTTTCTAACCAATCTAGTGCATCCAATAGGTGTTCTTGTGTCATTGGATGAACAATTAGGTCATTTTCGTCCTCCCTAGGCTAATTCTTGTCCAATTAGGGTTTTTAACCAATCTTGTGCATCCAATAGGTGTTTTGTGTCATTGGATGAACATTTAGGTCATTTTCGTCCTCCCTACACTTAATCTTGTTCAATTAGGGTTTCTAACCAATCTTGTGCATTCGATAGGTGTTTTTGTGTCATTGGATAAACATTTAGGTCATTTTCGTCCTCCGTACACTTAATCTTGTCCAATTAGGGTTTTTAACCAATCTTGTGCATCCAATAGGTGTTTTGTGTCATTGGATGAACATTTAGGTCATTTTCGTCCTCCCTAAACTTAATCTTGTCCAATTAGGGTTTTTAACCAATCTTGTGCATCCATTAGGTGTTTTTGTGTCATTGGATGAACATTTAGGTCATTTTCGAACTCCCTAGGCTTATTCTTGTCCAATTAGGGTTTTTAACCAATCTTGTGCATCCATTAGGTGTTTTTGTGTCATTGGATGAACATTTAGGTCATTTTCGTCCTCCCTACACTTAATCTTGTCCAATTAGGGTTTTTAACCAATCTTGTGCATCCATAAGGTTTTTTTGTGTCATTGGATGAACATTTAGGTCATTTTCGAACTCCCTAGGCTAATTCTTGTCCAATAAGGGATTTTAACCAATCTTGTGCATCCAATAGGTGTTTTGTGTCATTGGATGAACATTTAGGTCATTTTCATCCTCCCTACACTTAATGTAGTCCAATTAAGGTTTTTAACCAATCTTGTGCATCCATTAGGTGTTTTTGTGTCATTGGATGAACATTTAGGTCATTTTCGAACTCCCTAGGCTAATTCTTGTCCAATTAGGGTTTTTAACCAATCTTGTGCATCCATTAGGTGTTTTTGTGTCATTGGATGAACATATAGGTCATTTTTGTCCTCCCTAGGCTAATTCTTGTCCAATTAGGGTTTTTAACCAATCTTGTGCATCCATTAGGTGTTTTTGTGTCATTGGATGAACATTTAGGTCATTTTCGAACTCCCTAGGCTAATTCTTGTCCAATTAGGGTTTTTAACCAATCTTGTGCATCCATTAGGTGTTTTTGTGTCATTGGATGAACATATAGGTCATTTTTGTCCTCCCTAGGTTAATTCTTGTCCAATTAGGGTTTTTAACCAATCTTGTGCATCCATTAGGTGTTTTTGTGTCATTGGATGAACATTTAGGTCATTTTTGTCCTCCCTAGGCTAATTCTTGTCCATTTAGGGTTTTTAACCAATCTTGTCAATCCAATAGGTGTTTTGTGTCATTGGATGAACTTTTAGGTCGTTTTTCATCCTCCCTAGGCTTATGCTTGTCCAATTAGGGTTTCTAACCAATCTTGTGAATCCAATAGTTGTGTTTCTGTCGTTGGATGAACAATTAGGTCATTTTCGACCTCCCTAGGCTTATGCTTGTCAAATTAGGGTTTCTAACCAATCTAGTGCATCCAATAGTTGTGTTTGTGTCATTGGATGAACAATTAGGTCATTTTCGACCTCCCTAGCCTTATTCTTGTCCAATTAGGGTCTCTAACCAATCTTGTGCATCCAATAGGTGTGTTTGTGTCATTGGATGAACAATTAAGTGATATTCGTCCTCCCTAGGTTAATTCTTGTCCAATTAGGGTTTTTAACCAATCTTGTGCATCCATTAGGTGCTTTTGTGTCATTGGATGAACATTTAGGTCATTTTCGTCCTCCCTACACTTATTCTTGTCCAATTAGGCTTTTTAACCAATCTTGTGCATCCATTAGGTGTTTTTGTGTCATTGGATGAACATTTAGGTCATTTTTGTCCTCCCAAGGCTAATTCTTGTCCAATTAGGGTTTTTAACCAATCTTGTGCATCCATTAGGTGTTTTTGTGTCATTGGATGAACATTTAGGTCATTTTTGTCCTCCCTAGGCTAATTCTTGTCCATTTAGGGTTTTTAACCAATCTTGTCAATCCAATAGGTGTTTTGTGTCATTGGATGAACATTTAGGTCGTTTTTCATCCTCCCTAGGCTTATGCTTGTCCAATTAGGGTTTCTAACCAATCTTGTGCATCCAATAGTTGTATTTGTGTCGTTGGATGAACAATTAGGTCATTTTCGACCTCCCTAGGCTTATGCTTGTCAAATTAGGGTTTCTAACCAATCTTGTGCATCCAATAGTTGTGTTTGTGTCATTGGATGAACAATTAGGTCATTTTCGACCTCCCAAGCCTTATTCTTGTCCAACTAGGGTTTCTAACCAATCTTGTGCATCCAATAGGTGTGTTTGTGTCATTGGATGAACAATTAAGTGATTTTCGTCCTCCCTAGGCTAATTCTTGTCCAATTAGGGTTTTTAACCAATCTTGTGTATCCAATAGGTGTTTTGTGTCATTGGATGAACATTTAGGTCATTTTCGTCCTCCCTACACTTAATGTAGTCCAATTAGGGTTTTTAACCAATCTTGTGCATCCAATAGATGTGTTTGTGTCATTGCATGAACTTTATGTCATTTTCGACCTCCCTACACTTAATCTTGTCCAATTAGGGTTTCTAACCAATCTAATGCATCCAATAGGTGTTCTTGTGTCATTGGATGAACAATTAGGTCATTTTCGTCCTCCCTAGGCTAATTCTTGTCCAATTAGGGTTTTTAACCAATCTTGTGCATCCAATAGGTGTTTTGTGTCATTGGATGAACATTTAGGTCATTTTCATCCTCCCTACACTTAATGTAGTCCAATTAGGGTTTTTAACCAATCATGTGCATCCAATAGATGTGTTTGTGTCATTGCATGAACTTTATGTCATTTTCGACCTCCCTACACTTAATCTTGTCCAATTAGGGTTTCTAACCAATCTAGTGCATCCAATAGGTGTTTTTGTGTCATTGGATGAACAATTAGGTCATTTTTGTCCTCCCTAGGCTAATTCTTGTCCAATTAGGGTTTTTAACCAATCTTGTGCATCCATTAGGTGTTTTTGTGTCATTGGATGAACATTTAGGTCATTTTTGTCCTCCCTAGGCTAATTCTTGTCCATTTAGGGTTTTTACCCAATCTTGTCAATCCAATAGGTGTTTTGTGTCGTTGGATGAACTTTTAGGTCGTTTTTCATCCTCCCTAGGCTTATGCTTGTCCAATTAGGGTTTCTAACCAATCTTGTGCATCCAATAGTTGTGTTTCTGTCGTTGGATGAACAATTAGGTCATTTTCGACCTCCCTAGGCTTATGCTTGTCAAATTAGGGTTTCTAACCAATCTAGTGCATCCAATAGTTGTGTTTGTGTCATTGGATGAACAATTAGGTCATTTTCGACCTCCCTAGCCTTATTCTTGTCCAACTAGGGTCTCTAACCAATCTTGTGCATGCAATAGGTGTGTTTGTGTCATTGGATGAACAATTAAGTGATATTCGTCCTCCCTAGGTAAATTCTTGTCCAATTAGGGTTTTTAACCAATCTTGTGCATCCATTAGGTGTTTTTGTGTCATTGGATGAACATTTAGGTCATTTTCGTCCTCCCTACACTTAATCTTGTCCAATTAGGGTTTTTAACCAATCTTGTGCATTTAATAGGTGTTTTGTCTCATTGGATGAACATTTAGGTCATTTTCGTCCTCCCTACACTTAATCTTGTCCAATTAGGCTTTTTAACCAATCTTGTGCATCCATTAGGTGTTTTTGTTACATTGGACGAACATTTAGGTCATTTTCGAACTCCCTAGGCTAATTCTTGTCCAATTAGGGTTTTTAACCAATCTTGTGCATCCATTAGGTGTTTTTCTGTCATTGGATGAACATTTAGGTCATTTTCGTCCTCCCTACACTTAATCTTGTCCAATTAGGGTTTTTAACCAA
Organism: Cicer judaicum; assembly: GCA_037974835.1. NCBI lineage: Eukaryota > Viridiplantae > Streptophyta > Magnoliopsida > Fabales > Fabaceae > Cicer > Cicer judaicum. The sequence continues at coordinate 75,527 of JBBPBS010000786.1, read as the reverse complement.
TCTTATGCATCCAATAGGTGTTTTGTGTCATTGGATGAACATTTAGGTCATTTTCGTCCTGCCTACACTTAATCTTGTCCAATTAGGGTTTTTAACCAATCTTGTGCATCCATTAGGTGTTTTTGTGTCATTGGATGAACATTTAGGTCATTTTCGTCCTCCCTACACTTAATCTTGTCCAATTAGGGTTTTTAACCAATCTTGTGCATCCATTAGGTTTTTTTGTGTCATTCGATGAACATTTAGGTCATTTTCGTCCTCCCTACACTTAATCTTGTCCAATTAGGGTTTTTAACCAATCTTGTGCATCCAATAGGTGTTTTGTGTCATTGGATGAACATTTAGGTCATTTTCGTCCTCCCTACACTTAATCTTGTCCAATTAGGGTTTTTAACCAATCTTGTGCATCCATTAGGTGTTTTGTGTCATTGGATGAACATTTAGGTCATTTTCGTCCTCCCTACACTTAATCTTGTCCAATTAGGGTTTTTAACCAATCTTGTGCATCCATTAGGTGTTTTTCTGTCATTGGATGAACATTTAGGTCATTTTCGTCCTCCCTACACTTAATCTTGTCCAATTAGGGATTTTAACCAATCTTGTGCATTCAATAGGTGTTTTGTCTCATTGGATGAACAATTAGGTCATTTTCGTCCTCCCTACACTTAATCTTGTCCAATTAGGGTTTTTAACCAATCTTGTGCATCCATTAGGTGTTTTTCTGTCATTGGATGAACATTTAGGTCATTTTCGAACTCCCTAGGCTAATTCTTGTCCAATTAGGGTTTTTAACCAATCTTGTGCATCCATTAGGTGTTTTTGTGTCATTGGATGAACATTTA
>JBBPBS010000786.1:52770-74675 GCA_037974835.1 Cicer judaicum | reverse complement strand
CCTCCCTAGGCTTATGCTTGTCAAATTAGGGTTTCTAACCAATCTAGTGCATCCAATAGTTGTGTTTGTGTCATTGGATGAACAATTAGGTCATTTTCGACCTCCCTAGCCTTATTCTTGTCCAACTAGGGTCTCTAACCAATCTTGTGCATCCAATAGGTGTGTTTGTGTCATTGGATGAACAATTAAGTGATATTCGTCCTCCCTAGGTTAATTCTTGTCCAATTAGGGTTTTTAACCAATCTTGTGCATCCATTAGGTGCTTTTGTGTCATTGGATGAACATTTAGGTCATTTTCGTCCTCCCTACACTTAATCTTGTCCAATTAGGCTTTTTAACCAATCTTGTGCATCCATTAGGTGTTTTTGTGTCATTGGATGAACATTTAGGTCATTTTTGTCCTCCCAAGGCTAATTCTTGTCCAATTAGGGTTTTTAACCAATCTTGTGCATCCATTAGGTGTTTTTGTGTCATTGGATGAACATTTAGGTCATTTTTGTCCTCCCTAGGCTAATTCTTGTCCATTTAGGGTTTTTAACCAATCTTGTCAATCCAATAGGTGTTTTGTGTCATTGGATGAACATTTAGGTCGTTTTTCATCCTCCCTAGGCTTATGCTTGTCCAATTAGGGTTTCTAACCAATCTTGTGCATCCAATAGTTGTATTTGTGTCGTTGGATGAACAATTAGGTCATTTTCGACCTCCCTAGGCTTATGCTTGTCCAATTAGGGTTTCTAACCAATCTTGTGCATCCAATAGTTGTGTTTGTGTCATTGGATGAACAATTAGGTCATTTTCGACCTCCCAAGCCTTATTCTTGTCCAACTAGGGTTTCTAACCAATCTTGTGCATCCAATAGGTGTGTTTGTGTCATTGGATGAACAATTAAGTGATTTTCGTCCTCCCTAGGCTAATTCTTGTCCAATTAGGGTTTTTAACCAATCTTGTGTATCCAATAGGTGTTTTGTGTCATTGGATGAACATTTAGGTCATTTTCGTCCTCCCTACACTTAATGTAGTCCAATTAGGGTTTTTAACCACTCTTGTACATCCATTAGGTGTTTTTGTGTCATTGGATGAACATTTATGTCATTTACGTCATACCTAGGCTAATTCTTATCCAATTAGGGTTTTTAACCAATCTTATGCATCCAATACGTGTTTTGTGTCATTGGATGAACATTTAGGTGATTTTCGTCCTCCCTACACTTAATCTTGTCCAATTTGGGTTTTTAACTAATCTTGTGCATGCATTAGGTGTTTTTGTGTCATTGGATGAACATTTAGGTCATTTTTATCCTCCCTAGGCTAATTCTTGTCCAATTAGGATTTTTAACCAATCTTGTGCATCCAATAGATGTGTTTGTGTCATTGGATGAACTTTATGTCATTTTCGACCTCCCTACACTTAATCTTGTCCAGTTAGGGTTTCTAACCAATCTTGTGCATCCAATAGGTGTTTCGTGTCATTGGATGAACATTTAGGTCATTTGCATCTTCCCTACACTTAATGTAGTCCAATTAGGGTTTTCAACCAATCTTGTGCATCCATTAGGTGTTTTTGTGACATTGGATAAACATTTAGGTCATTTTCGTCCTCCCTAGGCTAATTCTTGTCCAATTATCGTTTTTAACCAATCTTGTGCATCTAATAGGTGTTTTGTGTCATTGGATGAACATTTAGGTCATTTTCATCCTCCCTACACTTAATGTAGTCCAATTAGGGTTTTTAACCAATCTTGTGCATCCATTAGGTGTTTTTGTGTTATTGGAGAACATTTAGGTCATTTTCGTCCTCCCTAGGCTAATTCTTGTCCAATTAGGGTTTTTAACCTATCCTGTGCATCCAATAGATGTGTTTGTGTCATTGGATGAACTTTATGTCATTTTCGACCTCCCTACACTTAATCTTGTCCAATTAGGGTTTCTACCCAAATCTTGTGCATCCAATAGGTGTTATTGTGTCATTGGATGAACAATTAGGTCATTTTCGTCCTCCCTAGGCTAATTCTTGTCCAATTAGGGTTTTTAACCAATCTTGTGCATCCATTAGGTGTTTTTGTGTCATTGGATGAATATTTAGGTAATTTTCGTCCTCATTACACTTAATCTTGTCCAATTAGGGTTTTTAACCAATCTTGTGCATCCAATAGGTGTTATTGTGTCATTGGATGAACAATTAGGTCATTTTCGTCCTCCCTAGGCTAATTCTTGTCCAATAAGGGTTTTTAACCAATCTTGTGCATCCAATAGGTGTTTTGTGTCATTGGATGAACATTTAGGTCATTTTCGTCCTCCCTTCACTTAATCTTGTCCAATTAGGGTTTTTAACCAATCTTTTGCATCCAATAGGTGTTTTGTGTCATTGGATGAACATTTAGGTCATTTTCGTCCTCCCTACACTTAATCTTGTCCAATTAGGGTTTTTAACCAATCTTGTGCATCCATTAGGTGTTTTTGTGTCATTCGATGAACATTTAGGTCATTTTCGTCCTCCCTAGGCTAATTCTTGTCCAATAAGCGTTTTTAACTAATCTTGTGCATCCAATAGGTGTTTTGTGTCGTTGGATGAACATTTAGGTCATTTTCGTCCTCCCTACACTTAATGTAGTCCAATTAGGGTTTTTAACCAATCTTGTGCATCCATTAGGTGTTTTTCTGTCATTGGATGAACATTTAGGTCATTTTCGAACTCCCTAGGCTAATTCTTGTCCAATTAGGGTTTTTAACCAATCTTGTGCATCCATTAGGTGTTTTTGTGTCATTGGATGAACATTTATGTCATTTTTGTCCTCCCTAGGCTAATTCTTGTCCAATTAGGGTTTTTAACCAATCTTGTCAATCCAATAGGTGTTTTGTGTCATTGGATGAACATTTAGGTCGTTTTTCATCCTCCCTAGGCTTATGCTTGTCCAATTAGGGTTTCTAACCAATCTTGTGCATCCAATAGTTGTGTTTGTGTCGTTGGATGAACAATTAGGTCATTTTCGACCTCCCTAGGCTTATGCTTGTCCAATTAGGGTTTCTAACCAATCTTGTGCATCCAATAGTTGTGTTTGTGTCATTGGATGAACAATTAGGTCATTTTCGACCTCCCTAGCCTTATTCTTGTCCAACTAGGGTTTCAAACCAATCTTGTGCATCCAATAGGTGTGTTTGTGTCATTGGATGAACAATTAATGTAGTCCAATTAGGCTTTTTAACCAATCTTGTGCATCCATTAGGTGTTTTTGTTTCATTGGATGAACATTTAGGTCATTTTCGAACTCCCTAGGCTAATTCTTGTCCAATTAGGGTTTTTAACCAATCTTGTGCATCCAATAGGTGTTTTGTGTCATTGGATGAACATTTAGGTCATTTTCGTCCTCCCTACACTTAATCTTGTCCAATTAGGGTTTTTAACCAATCTTGTGCATCCATTAGGTGTTTTTCTGTCATTGGATGAACATTTAGGTCATTTTCGTCCTCCCTACACTTAATCTTGTCCAATTAGGCTTTTTAACCAATCTTGTGCATCCATTAGGTGTTTTTGTGTCATTGGATGAACATTTAGGTCATTTTTGTCCTCCCAAGGCTAATTCTTGTCCAATTAGGGTTTTTAACCAATCTTGTGCATCCATTAGGTGTTTTTGTGTCATTGGATGAACATTTAGGTCATTTTTGTCCTCCCTAGGCTAATTCTTGTCCATTTAGGGTTTTTAACCAATCTTGTCAATCCAATAGGTGTTTTGTGTCATTGGATGAACATTTAGGTCGTTTTTCATCCTCCCTAGGCTTATGCTTGTCCAATTAGGGTTTCTAACCAATCTTGTGCATCCAATAGTTGTATTTGTGTCGTTGGATGAACAATTAGGTCATTTTCGACCTCCCTAGGCTTATGCTTGTCCAATTAGGGTTTCTAACCAATCTTGTGCATCCAATAGTTGTGTTTGTGTCATTGGATGAACAATTAGGTCATTTTCGTCCTCCCTAGGCTAATTCTTGTCCAATTAGGGTTTTTAACCAATCTTGTGCATCCATTAGGTGTTTTTGTGTCATTGGATGAACATTTAGGTCATTTTCGTCCTCCCTACACTTAATCTTGTCCAATTAGGGTTTTTAACCAATCTTGTGCATTTAATAGGTGTTTTGTCTCATTGGATGAACATTTAGGTCATTTTCGTCCTCCCTACACTTAATCTTGTCCAATTAGGCTTTTTAACCAATCTTGTGCATCCATTAGGTGTTTTTGTTTCATTGGACGAACATTTAGGTCATTTTCGAACTCCCTAGGCTAATTCTTGTCCAATTAGGGTTTTTAACCAATCTTGTGCATCCATTAGGTGTTTTTCTGTCATTGGATGAACATTTAGGTCATTTTCGTCCTCCCTACACTTAATCTTGTCCAATTAGGGTTTTTTACCAATCTTATGCATCCAATAGGTGTTTTGTGTCATTGGATGAACATTTAGGTCATTTTCGTCCTGCCTACACTTAATCTTGTCCAATTAGGGTTTTTAACCAATCTTGTGCAACCATTAGGTGTTTTTGTGTCATTGGATGAACATTTAGGTCATTTTCGAACTCCCTAGGCTAATTCTTGTCCAATTAGGGTTTTTAACCAATCTTGTGCATCCATTAGGTGTTTTTGTGTCATTGGATGAACATTTAGGTCATTTTTGTCCTCCCAAGGCTAATTCTTGTCCAATTAGGGTTTTTAACCAATCTTGTGCATCCATTAGGTGTTTTTGTGTCATTGGATGAACATTTAGGTCATTTTTGTCCTCCCTAGGCTAATTCTTGTCCATTTAGGGTTTTTAACCAATCTTGTCAATCCAATAGGTGTTTTGTGTCATTGGATGAACATTTAGGTCGTTTTTCATCCTCCCTAGGCTTATGCTTGTCCAATTAGGGTTTCTAACCAATCTTGTGCATCCAATAGTTGTATTTGTGTCGTTGGATGAACAATTAGGTCATTTTCGACCTCCCTAGGCTTATGCTTGTCAAATTAGGGTTTCTAACCAATCTTGTGCATCCAATAGTTGTGTTTGTGTCATTGGATGAACAATTAGGTCATTTTCGACCTCCCAAGCCTTATTCTTGTCCAACTAGGGTTTCTAACCAATCTTGTGCATCCAATAGGTGTGTTTGTGTCATTGGATGAACAATTAAGTGATTTTCGTCCTCCCTAGGCTAATTCTTGTCCAATTAGGGTTTTTAACCAATCTTGTGTATCCAATAGGTGTTTTGTGTCATTGGATGAACATTTAGGTCATTTTCGTCCTCCCTACACTTAATGTAGTCCAATTAGGGTTTTTAACCAATCTTGTGCATCCAATAGATGTGTTTGTGTCATTGCATGAACTTTATGTCATTTTCGACCTCCCTACACTTAATCTTGTCCAATTAGGGTTTCTAACCAATCTAATGCATCCAATAGGTGTTCTTGTGTCATTGGATGAACAATTAGGTCATTTTCGTCCTCCCTAGGCTAATTCTTGTCCAATTAGGGTTTTTAACCAATCTTGTGCATCCAATAGGTGTTTTGTGTCATTGGATGAACATTTAGGTCATTTTCATCCTCCCTACACTTAATGTAGTCCAATTAGGGTTTTTAACCAATCATGTGCATCCAATAGATGTGTTTGTGTCATTGCATGAACTTTATGTCATTTTCGACCTCCCTACACTTAATCTTGTCCAATTAGGGTTTCTAACCAATCTAGTGCATCCAATAGGTGTTTTTGTGTCATTGGATGAACAATTAGGTCATTTTTGTCCTCCCTAGGCTAATTCTTGTCCAATTAGGGTTTTTAACCAATCTTGTGCATCCATTAGGTGTTTTTGTGTCATTGGATGAACATTTAGGTCATTTTTGTCCTCCCTAGGCTAATTCTTGTCCAATTAGGGTTTTTAACCAATCTTGTCAATCCAATAGGTGTTTTGTGTCATTGGATGAACATTTAGGTCGTTTTTCATCCTCCCTAGGCTTATGCTTGTCCAATTAGGGTTTCTAACCAATCTTGTGCATCCAATAGTTGTGTTTGTGTCGTTGGATGAACAATTAGGTCATTTTCGACCTCCCTAGGCTTATGCTTGTCCAATTAGGGTTTCTAACCAATCTTGTGCATCCAATAGTTGTGTTTGTGTCATTGAATGAACAATTAGGTCATTTTCGTCCTCCCTAGGCTAATTCTTGTCCAATTAGGGTTTTTAACCAATCTTGTGCATCCAATAGGTGTTTTGTGTCATTGGATGAACATTTAGGTCATTTTCATCCTCCCTACACTTAATGTAGTCCAATTTGGGTTTTTAACCAATCTTGTGCATCCAATAGTTGTTTTGTGTCATTGAATGAACATTTAGGTCATTTTCGTCCTTCCTACCCTTAATGTAGTCCAATTAAGGTTTTTATCCAATCTTGTGCATCCATTAGGTGTTTTTGTGTCATTGGATGAACATTTAGGTCATTTTCGTCCTCCCTAGGCTAATTCTTGTCCAATTAGGGTTTTTAACTAATCTTTTGCATCCAATAGGTGTTTTGTTTCATTGGATGAACATTTAGGTCATTTTCGTCCTCCCTACACTTAATCTTGTCCAATTAGGGTTTTTAGCCAATCTTGTGCATCCATTAGGTGTTTTTGTGTCATTGGTTGAACATTTAGGTTATTTTCGTCCTCCCTAGGCTAATTCTAGTACAATTAGGGGTTTTAACCAATCTTGTGCATCAAATAGGTGTTTTGTGTCATTGGATGAATATTTAGGTCATTTTCGTCCTCCCTACACTTAATCTTGTCCAAATCGGGTTTTTAACAAATCTTGTGCATCCAATAGGTGTTTTGTGTCATTGGATGAACAATTAGATCATTTTCGTCCTCCCTAAACTTAATCTTGTCCAATTAGGGTTTCTAACCAATCTTGTGCATCCATTAGTTGTTTTTGTGTCATTGGATGAACATTTAGGTCATTTTCATACTCCCTAGTCTTATGCTTGTCCAATTAGGGTTTCTAACCAATCTGGTGCATCCAATACTTGTGTTTGTGTCATTGGATGAACAATTAGTTCATTTTCGTCCTCCGTAGGCTAATTCTTGTCCAATTGGGGTTTTTAACCAATCTTGTGTATCCAATAGGTGTTTTGTGTCATTGGATGAACATTTAGGTCATTTTCGTCCTCCCTACACTTAATGCAGTCCAATTAGGGTTTTTAACCAATCTTTTGCATCCATTAGGTGTTTTTGTGTCATTGGAGAACATTTAGGTCATTTTCGTCCTCCCTAGGCTAATTCTTGTCCAATTAGGGTTTTTAACCAATCTTGTGCATCCAATAGATGTGTTTGTGTCATTGGATCAACTTTATGTCATTTTCGACCTCCCTACACTTAATCTTGTCCAATTAGGGTTTCTAACCAATCTTGTGCATCCAATAGGTGTTATTGTGTCATTGGATGAACAATTAGGTCATTTTCGTCCTCCCTAGGCTAATTCTTGTCCAATTAGGGTTTTTATCCAATCTTGTGCATCCATTAGGTGTTTTTGTGTCATTGGATGAATATTTAGGTAATTTTCGTCCTCCTTACACTTAATCTTGTCCAATTAGGGTTTTTAACCAATCTTGTGCATCCATTAGGTGTTTTTGTGTCATTGGATAAACATTTAGGTCATTTTTGTCCTCCCTAGGCTAATTCTTGTCCAATAAGGGTTTTTAACCAATCTTGTGCATCCAATAGGTGTTTTGTGTCATTGGATGAACATTTAGGTCATTTTCATCCTCCCTACACTTAATGTAGTCCAATTAAGGTTTTTAACCAATCTTGTGCATCCATTAGGTGTTTTTGTGTCATTGGATGAACATTTAGGTCATTTTCGAACTCCCTAGGCTAATTCTTGTCCAATTAGGGTTTTTAACCAATCTTGTGCATCCATTAGGTGTTTTTATGACATAGGATGAACATTTAGGTCATTTTCATCCTCCCTAGGCTAATTGTTGTCCAATTAAGGTTTTTAACCAATCTTGTGCATCGAATAGGTGTTTTGTGTCATTGGATGAACATTTACGTCATTTTCGTCCTCCCTAGGCTAATTGTTGTCGAATTAGGGTTTTTAACCAATCTTGTGCATCCAATAGGTGTGTTTGTGTCATTGGATGAACTTTATGTCATTCTCGACCTCCCTACACTTAATCTTGTCCAATTAGGGTTTCTAACAAATCTTGTGCATCCAATCGGTGTTTTTGTGTCATTGGATGAATAATTAGCTCATTTTCGTCCTCCCTAGGCTAATTCTTGTCCAATTAGGGTTTTTAACCAATCTTGTGCATCCAATAGGTGTTTTGTGTCATTGGATGAACAATTAGATCATTTTCGTCCTCCCTAAACTTAATCTTGTCCAATTAGGGTTTCTAACCAATCTTGTGCATCCATTAGGTGTTTGTGTCATTGGATGAACATTTAGGTCAGTTTCATCCTCCCTAGTCTTATGCTTGTCCAATTAGGGTTTCTAACCAATCTTGTGCATCCAATTGTTGTGTTTGTGTCATTGGATGAACATTTAGGTTATTTTCGTCCTCCCTAGGCTAATTCTAACCAATCTTGTGCATCCAATTAGGGTTTCTAACCAATCTTGTGCATCCAATTAGGGTTTCTAACCAATCTTGTGCATCGAATAGGTGTTTTGTGTCATTGGATGAACATTTAGGTGATTTTCGTCCGCCCTACACTTAATCTTGTCCAATTAGGGTTTCTAACCAATCTTGTGCATCCAATAGGTGTTTTCTGTCATTGGATGAACATTTAGGTCATTTTCCTCTCCCAACACTTAATGTAGTCCAATTAGGGTTTTCACCAATCTTGTGCATCCATTAGGTGTTTTTGTGTCATTGGATGAATATTTAGGTCATTTTCGTCATCCCTAGGCTAATTCTTATCCAATTAGGGTTTTTAACCAATCTTGTAATCTTGTGCATCCAATATGTGTTTTGTGTCGTTGGAGGAATATTTAGGTCATTTTCGTCCTCCCTACACTTAATCTTGTCCAATTAGGGATTTTAACCAATATTGTGCATTCAATAGGTGTTTTGTGTCATTGGATGAACATTTAGGTCATTTTCGTCGTCCCTACACTTAATGTAGTCCAATTAGGGTTTTTAACCAATCTTGTGCATCCATTAGGTGTTTTTATGTCATTGGATGAACATTTAGGTCATTTTTGTCCTCCTAAGGCTAATTCTTGTCCAATTAGGGTTTTTAACCAATCTTGTCAATCCAATAGGTGTTTTGTGTCATTGGATGAACATTTAGGTCGTTTTTCATCCTCCCTAGGCTTATGCTTGTCCAATTAGGGTTTCTAACCAATCTTGTGCATCCATTAGTTGTGTTTGTGTCGTTGGATGAACAATTAGGTCATTTTCGACCTCCCTAGGCTTATGCTTGTCCAATTAGGGTTTCTAACCAATCTTGTGCATCCAATAGTTGTGTTTGTGTCATTGGATGAACAATTAGGTCATTTTCGACCTCCCTAGCCTTATTCTTGTCCAACTAGGGTCTCTAACCAATCTTGTGCATCCAATAGGTGTGTTTGTGTCATTGGATGAACAATTAAGTGATATTCGTCCTCCCTAGGCTAATTCTTGTCCAATTAGGGTTTTTAACCAATCTTGTGTATCCAATAGGAGTTTTGTGTCGTTGGATGAATATTTAGGTCATTTTCGTCCTCCCTACACTTAATCTTGTCCAATTAGGGATTTTAACCAATCTTGTGCATTCAATAGGTGTTTTGTCTCATTGGATGAACATTTAGGTCATTTTCGTCGTTCCTACAATTAATGTAGTCCAATTTGGCTTTTTAACCAATCTTGTGCATCCATTAGGTGTTTTTGTTTCATTGGATGAACATTTAGGTCATTTTCGAACTCCCTAGGCTAATTCTTGTCCAATTAGGGTTTTTAACCAAGCTTGTGCATCCATTAGGTGTTTTTCTGTCATTGGATGAACATTTAGGTCATTTTCGTCCTCCCTACACTTAATCTTGTCCAATTAGGGTTTTTAACCAATCTTGTGCATCCAATAGGTGTTTTGTGTCATTGGATGAACATTTAGGTCATTTTCGTCCTCCCTACACTTAATCTTGTCCAATTAGGGTTTTTAACCAATCTTGTGCATCCATTAGGTGTTTTTCTGTCATTGGATGAACATTTAGGTCATTTTCGTCCTCCCTACACTTAATCTTGTCCAATTAGGGATTTTAACCAATCTTGTGCATTCAATAGGTGTTTTGTCTCATTGGATGAACAATTAGGTCATTTTGGTCGTCCCTACAATTAATGTAGTCCAATTTGGCTTTTTAACCAATCTTGTGCATCCATTAGGTGTTTTTGTGTCATTGGATGAACATTTAGGTCATTTTCGAACTCCCTAGGCTAATTCTTGTCCAATTAGGGTTTTTAACCAATCTTGTGCATCCATTAGGTGTTTTCCTGTCATTGGATGAACATTTAGGTCATTTTCGTCCTCCCTACACTTAATCTTGTCCAATTAGGGTTTTTAACCAATCTTGTGCATCCATTAGGTGTTTTTGTGTCATTAGATGAACATTTAGGTCATTTTCGAACTCCCTAGGCCAATTCTTGTCCAATTAGGGTTTTTAACCAATCTTGTGCATCCATTAGGTCTTTTTGTGTCATTGGATGAACATTTAGGTCATTTTTGTCCTCCCTAGGCTAATTCTTGTCCAATTAGGGTTTTTAACCAATCTTGTGCATCCATTAGGTGTTTTTGTGTCATTGGATGAACATTTAGGTCATTTTTGTCCTCCCTAGGCTAATTCTTGTCCAATTAGGGTTTTTAACCAATCTTGTCAATCCAATAGGTGTTTTGTGTCATTGGATGAACATTTAGGTCATTTTCATCCTCCCTACACTTAATGTAGTCCAATTAAGGTTTTTAACCAATCTTGTGCATCCATTAGGTGTTTTTGTGTCATTGGATGAACATTTAGGTCATTTTCGAATTCCCTAGGCTAATTCTTGTCCAATTAGGGTTTTTATCCAATCTTGTGCATCCATTAGGTGTTTTTGTGTCATTGGATGAACATTTAGGTCATTTTTGTCCTCCCTAGGCTAATTCTTGTCCAATTAGGGTTTTTAACCAATCTTGTCAATCCAATAGGTGTTTTGTGTCATTGGATGAACATTTAGGTCGTTTTTCATCCTCCCTAGGCTTATGCTTGTCCAATTAGGGTTTCTAACCAATCTTGTGCATCCAATAGTTGTGTTTGTGTCGTTGGATGAGCAATTAGGTCATTTTTGACCTCCCTAGGCTTATGCTTGTCCAATTAGGGTTTCTAACCAATCTTGTGCATCCAATAGTTGTGTTTGTGTCATTGGATGAACAATTAGGTCATTTTCGACCTCCCTAGCCTTATTCTTGTCCAACTAGGGTTTCTAACCAATCTTGTGCATCCAATAGGTGTGTTTGTGTCATTGGATGAACAATTAAGTGATTTTCGTCCTCCCTAGGCTAATTCTTGTCCAATTAGGGTTTTTAACCAATCTTGTGTATCCAATAGGTGTTTTGTGTCGTTGGATGAATATTTAGGTCATTTTCGTCCTCCCTACACTTAATCTTGTCCAATTTGGGATTTTAACCAATCTTGTGCATTCAATAGGTGTTTTGTCTCATTGGATGAACATTTAGGTCATTTTCGTCGTTCCTACAATTAATGTAGTCCAATTAGGCTTTTTAACCAATCTTGTGCATCCATTAGGTGTTTTTGTTTCATTGGATGAACATTTAGGTCATTTTCGTCCTCCCTACACTTAATCTTGTCCAATTAGGGTTTTTAACCAATCTTGTGCATCCGTTCGGTGTTTTTGTGTCATTGGATGAACATTTAGGTCATTTTCGTCCTCCCTACACTTAATCTTGTCCAATTAGGGTTTTTAACCAATCTTGTGCATCCAATAGTAGTGTTTGTGTCGTTGGATGAACAATTAGGTCATTTTCGACCACCCTAGGCTTATGCTTGTCCAACTAGGGTTTCTAACCAATCTTGTGCATCCAATAGGTGTGTTTGTGTCATTGGATGAACAATTAACTGATTTTCGTCCTCCCTAGGCTAATTCTTGTCCAATTAGGGTTTTTAACCAATCTTGTATATCCAATAGGTGTTTTGTGTCATTGGATGAACATTTAGGTCATTTTCGTCCTCCCTACACTTAATGTAGTCCAGTTAGGGTTTTTAACCAATCTTGTGCATCCAATAGATGTGTTTGTGTCATTGCATGAACTTTATGTCATTTTCGACCTCCCTACACTTAATCTTGTCCAATTAGGGTTTCTAACCAATCTAGTGCATCCAATAGGTGTTTTTGTGTCATTGGATGAACAATTAGGTCATTTTCGTCCTCCCTAGGCTAATTCTTGTCCAATTAGGGTTTTTAACCAATCTTGTGCATCCAATAGGTGTTTTGTGTCATTGGATAAACATTTAGGTCATTTTCATCCTCCCTACACTTAATGTAGTCCAATTAGGGTTTTCAACCAATCTTGTGCATCCATTAGGTGTTTTTGTTTCATTGGATAAACATTTAGGTCATTTTCGTCCTCTCTAGGCTAATTCTTGTCCAATTAGGGTTTTTAACCAATCTTGTGCATCCAATAGGTGTTTTGTGTCATTGGATGAACATTTAGGTCATTTTCGTCCTTCCTAACCTTAATGTAGTCCAATTAGGGTTTTTATCCAATCTTGTGCATCCATTAGGTGTTTTTGTGTCATTGGATGAACATTTAGGTCATTTTCGTCCTCCCTAGGCTAATTCTTGTCCAATTAGGGTTTTTAACTAATCTTGTGCATCCAATAGGTGTTTTGTGTCATTGGATGAACAATTAGATCATTTTCGTCCTCCCTAAACTTAATCTTGTCCAATTAGGGTTTCTAACCAATCTTGTGCATCCATTAGTTGTTTTTGTGTCATTGGATGAACATTTAGGTCATTTTCATACTCCCTAGTCTTATGCTTGTCCAATTAGGGTTTCTAACCAATCTTGTGCATCCAATACTTGTGTTTGTGTCATTGGATGAACAATTAGTTCATATTCGTCCTCCGTAGGCTAATTCTTGTCCAATTGGGGTTTTTAACCAATCTTGTGTATCCAATAGGTGTTTTGTGTCATTGGATGAACATTTAGGTCATTTTCGTCCTCCCTACACTTAATGTAGTCCAATTAGGGTTTTTAACGAATCTTTGCATCCAATAGGTGTTATTGTGTCATTGGATGAACAATTAGGTCATTTTCGTCCTCCCTAGGCTAATTCTTGTCCAATTAGGATTTTTAACCAATCTTGTGCATCCATTAGGTGTTTTTGTGTCATTGGATGAATATTTAGGTAATTTTCGTCCTCGTTACACTTAATCTTGTCCAATTAGGGTTTTTAACCAATCTTGTGCATCCATTAGGTGTTTTTGTGTCATTGGATAAACATTTAGGTCATTTTTGTCTTCCCTAGGCTAATTCTTATCCAATAAGGGTTTTTAACCAATCTTGTGCATCCAATAGGTGTTTTGTGTCATTGGATGAACATTTAGGTCATTTTCATCCTCCCTACACTTAATGTAATCCAATTAAGGTTTTTAACCAATCTTGTGCATCCATTAGGTGTTTTTGTGTCATTGGATGAACATTTAGGTCATTTTCGAACTCCCTAGGCTAATTCTTGTCCAATTAGGGTTTTTAACCAATCTTGTGCATCCATTAGGTGTTTTTATGACATAGGATGAACATTTAGGTCATTTTCATCCTCCCTAGGCTAATTCTTGTCCAATTAAGGTTTTTAACCAATCTTGTGCATCGAATAGGTGTTTTGTGTCATTGGATGAACATTTACGTCATTTTCGTCCTCCCTACACTTAATGTAGTCCAATTAGGGTTTTTAACCAATCTTGTACATCCATTAGGTGTTTTTGTGTCATTGGATGAACATTTAGGTCACTTTCGTCCTCCCTAGGCTAATTGTTGTCGAATTAGGATTTTTAACCAATCTTGTGCATCCAATAGGTGTGTTTGTGTCGTTGGATGAACTTTATGTCATTCTCGACCTCCTTACACTTAATCTTGTCCAATTAGGGTTTCTAACAAATCTTGTGCATCCAATCGGTGTTTTTGTGTCATTGGATGAACAATTAGCTCATTTTCGTCCTCCATAGGCTAATTCTTGTCCAATTAGGGTTTTCAACCAATCTTGTGCATCCAATAGGTGTTTTGTGTCATTGGATGAACATTTAGGTCATTTTCGTCCTTCCTACCCTTAATGTAGTCCAATTAGGGTTTTTATCCAATCTTGTGCATCCATTAGGTGTTTTTGTGTCATTGGATGAACATTTAGGTCATTTTCGTCCTCCCTAGGCTAATTCTTGTCCAATTAGGGTTTTTAACTAATCTTTTGCATCCAATAGGTGTTTTGTGTCATTGGATGAACATTTAGGTCATTTTCGTCCTCCCTACACTTAATCTTGTCCAATTAGGGTTTTTAGCCAATCTTGTGCATCCATTAGGTGTTTTTGTGTCATTGGATGAACATTTAGGTTATTTTCGTCCTCCCTAGGCTAATTCTAGTACAATTAGGGGTTTTAACCAATCTTGTGCATCCAATAGGTGTTTTGTGTCATTGGATGAATATTTAGGTCATTTTCGTCCTCCCTACACTTAATCTTGTCCAAATCGGGTTTTTAACAAATCTTGTGCATCCAATAGGTGTTTTGTGTCATTGGATGAACAATTAGATCATTTTCGTCCTCCCTAAACTTAATCTTGTCCAATTAGGGTTTCTAACCAATCTTGTGCATCCATTAGTTGTTTTTCATACTCCCTAGTTCATTTAGGTCATTTTCATACTCCCTAGTTCATTTTCGTCCTCCGTAGGCGAATTCTTGTCCAATTGGGGTTTTTAACCAATCTTGTGTATCCAATAGGTGTTTTGTGTCATTGGATGAACATTTAGGTCATTTTCGTCCTCCCTACACTTAATGTAGTCCAATTAGGGTTTTTAACCAATCTTGTGCATCCAATAGGTGTTATTGTGTCATTGGATGAACAATTAGGTCATTTTCGTCCTCCCTAGGCTAATTCTTGTCCAATTAGGGTTTTTAACCAATCTTGTGCATCCATTAGGTGTTTTTGTGTCATTGGATGAATATTTAGGTAATTTTCGTCCTCCTTACACTTAATCTTGTCCAATTAGGGTTTTTAACCAATCTTGTGCATCCATTAGGTGTTTTTGTGTCATTGGATAAACATTTAGGTCATTTTTGTCCTCCCTAGGCTAATTCTTGTCCAATAAGTGTTTTTAACCAATCTTGTGCATCCAATAGGTGTTTTGTGTCATTGGATGAACATTTACGTCATTTTCGTCCTCCCTACACTTAATGTAGTCCAATTAGGGTTTTTAACCAATCTTGTACATCCATTAGGTGTTTTTGTGTCATTGGATGAACATTTAGGTCATTTTCGTCCTCCCTAGGCTAATTGTTGTCGAATTAGGGTTTTTAACCAATCTTGTGCATCCAATAGGTGTGTTTGTGTCGTTGGATGAACTTTATGTCATTCTCGACCTCCCTACACTTAATCTTGTGCAATTAGGGTTTCTAACAAATCTTGTGCATCCAATCGGTGTTTTTGTGTCATTGGATGAACAATTAGCTCATTTTCGTCCTCCCTAAGCTAATTCTTGTCCAATTAGGGTTTTTAACCAATCTTGTGCATCCAATAGGTGTTTTGTGTCATTGGATGAATATTTAGGTCATTTTCGTCCTCCCTACACTTAATCTTTCCAATTAGTGTTTTTAACCAATCTTGTGCATCCAATAGGTGTTTTGTGTCGTTGGATGAACAATTAGATCATTTTCGTCCTCCCTAAACTTAATCTTGTCCAATTAGGGTTTCTAACCAATGTTGTGCATCCATTAGGTGTTTTTGTGTCATTGGATGAACATTTAGGTCAGTTTCATCCTCCCTAGTCTTATGCTTGTCCAATTAGGGTTTCTAACCAATCTTGTGCATCCAATTGTTGTGTTTGTGTCATTGGATGAACATTTAGGTTATTTTCGTCCTCCCTAGGCTAATTCTAGTACAATTAGGGGTTTTAACGAATCTTGTGCATCCAATAGGTGTTTTGTGTCATTGGATGAACATTTAGGTGATTTTCGTCCGCCCTACACTTAATCTTGTCCAATTAGGGTTTCTAACCAATCTTGTGCATCCAATAGGTGTTTTGTGTCATTGGATGAACATTTAGGTCATTTTCGTCTCCCTACACTTAATGTAGTCCAATTAGGGTTTTAACCAATCTTGTGCATCCATTAGGTGTTTTTGTGTCATTGGATGAATATTTAGGTCATTTTCGTCATCCCTAGGCTAATTCTTATCCAATTAGGGTTTTTAACCAATCTTGTAATGTTGTGCATCCAATATGTGTTTTGTGTCGTTGGATGAATATTTAGGTCATTTTCGTCCTCCCTACACTTAATCTTGTCCAATTAGGGATTTTAACCAATATTGTGCATTCAATAGGTGTTTTGTGTCATTGGATGAACATTTAGGTCATTTTCGTCGTCCCTACACTTAATGTAGTCCAATTAGGCTTGTTAACCAATCTTGTGCATCCATTAGGTGTTTTTGTGTCATTGGATGAACATTTAGGTCATTTTCGAACTCCCTAGGCTAATTCTTGTCCAATTAGGGTTTTTAACCAATCTTGTGCATCCATTAGGTGTTTTTGTGTCATTGGATGAACATTTAGGTCATTTTCGTCCTCCCTACACTTAATCTTGTCCAATTAGGGTTTTTAACCAATCTTGTGCATCCATAAGGTGTTTTTGTGTCATTGGATGAACATTTAGGTCATTTTCGAACTCCCTAGGCTAATTCTTGTCCAATAAGGGATTTTAACCAATCTTGTGCATCCAATAGGTGTTTTGTGTCATTGGATGAACATTTAGGTCATTTTCATCCTCCCTACACTTAATGTAGTCCAATTAAGGTTTTTAACCAATCTTGTGCATCCATTAGGTGTTTTTGTGTCATTGGATGAACATTTAGGTCATTTTCGAACTCCCTAGGCTAATTCTTGTCCAATTAGGGTTTTTAATCAATCTTGTGCATCCATTAGGTGTTTTTATGTCATAGGATGAAAATTTAGGTCATTTTCATCCTCCCTAGGCTAATTCTTGTCCAATTAAGGTTTTTAACCAATCTTGTGCATCGAATAGGTGTTTTGTGTCATTGGATGAACATTTACGTCATTTTCGTCCTCCCTTCACTTAATGTAGTCCAATTAGGGTTTTTAACCAATCTTGTACATCCATTACGTGTTTTTGTGTCATTGGATGAACATTTAGGTCATTTTCGTCCTCCCTAGGCTAATTGTTGTCGAATTAGGGTTTTTAACCAATCTTGTGCATCCAATAGGTGTGTTTGTGTCATTGGATGAACTTTATGTCATTCTCGACCTCCCTACACTTAATCTTGTCCAATTAGGGTTTCTAACAAATCTTGTGCATCCAATCGGTGTTTTTGTGTCATTGGATGAACAATTAGCTCATTTTCGTCCTCCCTAGGCTAATTCTTGTCCAATTAGGGTTTTTAACCAATCTTGTGCATCCAATAGGTGTTTTGTGTCATTGGATGAATATTTAGGTCATTTTCGTCCTCCCTACACTTAATCTTTCCAATTAGTGTTTTTAACCAATCTTGTGCATCCAATAGGTGTTTTGTGTCGTTGGATGAACAATTAGATCATTTTCGTCCTCCCTAAACTTAATCTTGTCCAATTAGGGTTTCTAACCAATGTTGTGCATCCATTAGGTGTTTTTGTGTCATTGGATGAACATTTAGGTCAGTTTCATCCTCCCTAGTCTTATGCTTGTCCAATTAGGGTTTCTAACCAATCTTGTGCATCCAATTGTTGTGTTTGTGTCATTGGATGAACATTTAGGTTATTTTCGTCCTCCCTAGGCTAATTCTAGTACAATTAGGGGTTTTAACGAATCTTGTGCATCCAATAGGTGTTTTGTGTCATTGGATGAACATTTAGGTGATTTTCGTCCGCCCTACACTTAATCTTGTCCAATTAGGGTTTCTAACCAATCTTGTGCATCCAATAGGTGTTTTGTGTCATTGGATGAACATTTAGGTCATTTTCGTCTCCCTACACTTAATGTAGTCCAATTAGGGTTTTAACCAATCTTGTGCATCCATTAGGTGTTTTTGTGTCATTGGATGAATATTTAGGTCATTTTCGTCATCCCTAGGCTAATTCTTATCCAATTAGGGTTTTTAACCAATCTTGTAATCTTGTGCATCCAATATGTGTTTTGTGTCGTTGGATGAATATTTAGGTCATTTTCGTCCTCCCTACACTTAATCTTGTCCAATTAGGGATTTTAACCAATATTGTGCATTCAATAGGTGTTTTGTGTCATTGGATGAACATTTAGGTCATTTTCGTCGTCCCTACACTTAATGTAGTCCAATTAGGCTTTTTAACCAATCTTGTGCATCCATTAGGTGTTTTTGTGTCATTGGATGAACATTTAGGTCATTTTCGAACTCCCTAGGCTAATTCTTGTCCAATTAGGGTTTTTAACCAATCTTGTGCATTCATTAGGTGTTTTTGTGTCATTGGATGAACATTTAGGTCATTTTCGTCCTCCCTACACTTAATCTTGTCCAATTAGGGTTTTTAACCAATCTTGTGCATCCAATAGGTGTCTTGTGTCATTGGATGAACATTTAGGTCATTTTCGTCCTCCCTACACTTAATCTTGTCCAACTAGGGTTTTTAACCAATCTTGTGCATCCAATAGGTGTTTTTGTGTCATTGGATGAACATTTAGGTCATTTTCGAACTCCCTAGGCTAATTCTTGTCCAATTAGGGTTTTTAACCAATCTTGTGCATCCAATAGGTGTTTTGTGTCATTGGATGAACATTTAGGTCATTTTCATCCTCCCTACACTTAATGTAGTCCAATTAAGGTTTTTAACCAATCTTGTGCATCCATTAGGTGTTTTTGTGTCATTGGATGAACATTTAGGTCATTTTCGAACTCCCTAGGCTAATTCTTGTCCAATTAGGGTTTTTAATCAATCTTGTGCATCCATTAGGTGTTTTTATGTCATAGGATGAAAATTTAGGTCATTTTCATCCTCCCTAGGCTAATTCTTGTCCAATTAAGGTTTTTAACCAATCTTGTGCATCGAATAGGTGTTTTGTGTCATTGGATGAACATTTACGTCATTTTCGTCCTCCCTTCACTTAATGTAGTCCAATTAGGGTTTTTAACCAATCTTGTACATCCATTACGTGTTTTTGTGTCATTGGATGAACATTTAGGTCATTTTCGTCCTCCCTAGGCTAATTGTTGTCGAATTAGGGTTTTTAACCAATCTTGTGCATCCAATAGGTGTGTTTGTGTCATTGGATGAACTTTATGTCATTCTCGACCTCCCTACACTTAATCTTGTCCAATTAGGGTTTCTAACAAATCTTGTGCATCCAATCGGTGTTTTTGTGTCATTGGATGAACAATTAGCTCATTTTCGTCTTCCCTAGGCTAATTCTTGTCCAATTAGGGTTTTTAACCAATCTTGTGCATCCAATAGGTGTTTTGTGTCATTGGATGAACATTTAGGTCATTTTCGTCCTCCCTACACTTAATCTTGTCCAATTAGGGTTTTTAAACAATATTGTGCATCCAATAGGTGTTTTGTGTCATTGGATGAACATTTAGGTCCTTTTCGTCCTCCCTAGGCTAATTCTTGTCCAATTAGGGTTTCTAACCAATCTTGTGCATCGAATACGTGTTTTTGTGTCATTGGATGAACAATTAGGTCATTTTCGTCCTCCCTAGGGTAAATCTTGTTCAATTAGGGTTTCTAACCAATCTTGTGCATCCAATAGGTGTTTTGTGTCATTGGATGAACATTTAGGTCCTTTTCGTCCTCCCTAGGCTAATTCTTGTCCAATTAGGGTTTCTAACCAATCTTGTGCATCGAATACGTGTTTTTGTGTCATTAGATGAACAATTACGTCATTTTTGTCCTCCCTAGGCTTATTCTTGTCCAATTAGGGTTTCTAACCAATCTTGTGCATCCAATCGGTGTTTTTGTGTCATTGGAAGAATATTTAGGTCATTTTCGTCCTCCCTTCACTTAACCTTGTCCAATTAGGGTTTTTAACCAATCTTGTGCATCCAATAGGTGTTTTGTGTCATTGGATGAACATTTAGGTCATTTTCGTCCTCCCTACACTTAATCTTGTCCAATTAGGGTTTTTAACCAATCTTGTGCATCCATTAGGTGTTTTTCTGTCATTGGATGAACATTTAGGTCATTTTCGTCCTCCCTACACTTAATCTTGTCCAATTAGGCTTTTTAACCAATCTTGTGCATCCATTAGGTGTTTTTGTTTCATTGGATGAACATTTAGGTCATTTTCGAACTCCCTAAGCTAATTCTTGTCCAATTAGGGTTTTTAACCAATCTTGTGCATCCATTAGGTGTTTTTCTGTCATTGGATGAACATTTAGGTCATTTTCGTCCTCCCTACACTTAATCTTGTCCAATTAGGGTTTTTAACCAATCTTGTGCATTTAATAGGTGTTTTGTCTCATTGGATGAACATTTAGGTCATTTTCGTCCTCCCTACACTTAATCTTGTCCAATTAGGCTTTTTAACCAATCTTGTGCATCCATTAGGTGTTTTTGTTACATTGGACGAACATTTAGGTCATTTTCGAACTCCCTAGGCTAATTCTTGTCCAATTAGGGTTTTTAACCAATCTTGTGCATCCATTAGGTGTTTTTCTGTCATTGGATGAACATTTAGGTCATTTTCGTCCTCCCTACACTTAATCTTGTCCAATTAGGGTTTTTAACCAATCTTATGCATCCAATAGGTGTTTTGTGTCATTGGATGAACATTTAGGTCATTTTCGTCCTGCCTACACTTAATCTTGTCCAATTAGGGTTTTTAACCAATCTTGTGCATCCATTAGGTGTTTTTGTGTCATTGGATGAACATTTAGGTCATTTTCGTCCTCCCTACACTTAATCTTGTCCAATTAGGGTTTTTAACCAATCTTGTGCATCCATTAGGTTTTTTTGTGTCATTCGATGAACATTTAGGTCATTTTCGTCCTCCCTACACTTAATCTTGTCCAATTAGGGTTTTTAACCAATCTTGTGCATCCAATAGGTGTTTTGTGTCATTGGATGAACATTTAGGTCATTTTCGTCCTCCCTACACTTAATCTTGTCCAATTAGGGTTTTTAACCAATCTTGTGCATCCATTAGGTGTTTTTCTGTCATTGGATAAACATTTAGGTCATTTTTGTCCTCCCTAGGCTAATTCTTATCCAATAAGGGTTTTTAACCAATCTTGTGCATCCAATAGGTGTTTTGTGTCATTGGATGAACATTTAGGTCATTTTCATCCTCCCTACACTTAATGTAATCCAATTAAGGTTTTTAACCAATCTTGTGCATCCATTAGGTGTTTTTGTGTCATTGGATGAACATTTAGGTCATTTTCGAACTCCCTAGGCTAATTCTTGTCCAATTAGGGTTTTTAACCAATCTTGTGCATCCATTAGGTGTTTTTGTGTCATTGGATGAACATTTAGGTCATTTTCGTCCTCCTTACACTTAATCTTGTCCAATTAGGATTTTTAACCAATCTTGTGCATCCATTAGGTTTTTTTGTGTCATTGGATGAACATTTAGGTCATTTTCGTCCTCCCTAGGCTAATTCTTGTCCAATAAGTGTTTTTAACCAATCTTGTGCATCCAATAGGTGTTTTGTGTCATTGGATGAACATTTAGGTCAGTTTCATCCTCCCTAGTCGTATGCTTGTCCAATTAGGGTTTCTA
Organism: Cicer judaicum; assembly: GCA_037974835.1. Classification (NCBI taxonomy): domain Eukaryota; kingdom Viridiplantae; phylum Streptophyta; class Magnoliopsida; order Fabales; family Fabaceae; genus Cicer; species Cicer judaicum. The sequence goes on along the minus strand of JBBPBS010000786.1, from coordinate 52,771 downwards.
A
>JBBPBS010000786.1:34559-52760 GCA_037974835.1 Cicer judaicum | reverse complement strand
AGGCTAATTCTTATCCAATTAGGGTTTTTAACCAATCTTGTAATGTTGTGCATCCAATATGTGTTTTGTGTCGTTGGATGAATATTTAGGTCATTTTCGTCCTCCCTACACTTAATCTTGTCCAATTAGGGATTTTAACCAATATTGTGCATTCAATAGGTGTTTTGTGTCATTGGATGAACATTTAGGTCATTTTCGTCGTCCCTACACTTAATGTAGTCCAATTAGGCTTTTTAACCAATCTTGTGCATCCATTAGGTGTTTTTGTGTCATTGGATGAACATTTAGGTCATTTTCGAACTCCCTAGGCTAATTCTTGTCCAATTAGGGTTTTTAACCAATCTTGTGCATTCATTAGGTGTTTTTGTGTCATTGGATGAACATTTAGGTCATTTTCGTCCTCCCTACACTTAATCTTGTCCAATTAGGGTTTTTAACCAATCTTGTGCATCCAATAGGTGTCTTGTGTCATTGGATGAACATTTAGGTCATTTTCGTCCTCCCTACACTTAATCTTGTCCAACTAGGGTTTTTAACCAATCTTGTGCATCCAATAGGTGTTTTTGTGTCATTGGATGAACATTTAGGTCATTTTCGAACTCCCTAGGCTAATTCTTGTCCAATTAGGGTTTTTAACCAATCTTGTGCATCCAATAGGTGTTTTGTGTCATTGGATGAACATTTAGGTCATTTTCATCCTCCCTACACTTAATGTAGTCCAATTAAGGTTTTTAACCAATCTTGTGCATCCATTAGGTGTTTTTGTGTCATTGGATGAACATTTAGGTCATTTTCGAACTCCCTAGGCTAATTCTTGTCCAATTAGGGTTTTTAACCAATCTTGTGCATCCATTAGGTGTTTTCCTGTCATTGGATGAAGATTTAGGTCATTTTCGTCCTCCCTACACTTAATCTTGTCCAATTAGGGTTTTTAACCAATCTTGTGCATCCATTAGGTGTTTTTCTGTCATTGGATGAACATTTAGGTCATTTTCGTCCTCCCTACACTTAATCTTGTCCAATTAGGGATTTTAACCAATCTTGTGCATTCAATAGGTGTTTTGTCTCATTGGATGAACAATTAGGTCATTTTCGTCGTCCCTACAATTAATGTAGTCCAATTTGGCTTTTTAACCAATCTTGTGCATCCATTAGGTGTTTTTGTGTCATTGGATGAACATTTAGGTCATTTTCGAACTCCCTAGGCTAATTCTTTTCCAATTAGGGTTTTTAACCAATCTTGTGCATCCATTAGGTGTTTTTGTGTCATTGGATGAACATATAGGTCATTTTTGTCCTCCCTAGGCTAATTCTTGTCCAATTAGGGTTTTTAACCAATCTTGTGCATCCATTAGGTGTTTTTGTGTCATTGGATGAACATTTAGGTCATTTTTGTCCTCCCTAGGCTAATTCTTGTCCATTTAGGGTTTTTAACCAATCTTGTCAATCCAATAGGTGTTTTGTGTCATTGGATGAACTTTTAGGTCGTTTTTCATCCTCCCTAGGCTTATGCTTGTCCAATTAGGGTTTCTAACCAATCTTGTGCATCCAATAGTTGTGTTTCTGTCGTTGGATGAACAATTAGGTCATTTTCGACCTCCCTAGGCTTATGCTTGTCAAATTAGGGTTTCTAACCAATCTAGTGCATCCAATAGTTGTGTTTGTGTCATTGGATGAACAATTAGGTGATTTTCGACCTCCCTAGCCTTATTCTTGTCCAACTAGGGTCTCTAACCAATCTTGTGCATGCAATAGGTGTGTTTGTGTCATTGGATGAACAATTAAGTGATATTCGTCCTCCCTAGGTTAATTCTTGTCCAATTAGGGTTTTTAACCAATCTTGTGCATCCATTAGGTGTTTTTGTGTCATTGGATGAACATTTAGGTCATTTTCGTCCTCCCTACACTTAATCTTGTCCAATTAGGGTTTTTAACCAATCTTGTGCATCCAATAGGTGTTTTGTGTCATTGGATTAACATTTAGGTCATTTTCGTCCTCCCTACACTTAATCTTGTCCAATTAGGATTTTTAACCAATCTTGTGCATCCATTAGGTTTTTTTGTGTCATTGGATGAACATTTAGGTCATTTTCGTCCTCCCTAGGCTAATTCTTGTCCAATAAGTGTTTTTAACCAATCTTGTGCATCCAATAGGTGTTTTGTGTCATTGGATGAACATTTAGGTCAGTTTCATCCTCCCTAGTCGTATGCTTGTCCAATTAGGGTTTCTAAACAATCTTGTGCATCCAATTGTTGTGTTTGTGTCATTGGATGAACATTTAGGTTATTTTCGTCCTCCCTAGGCTAATTCTAGTACAATTAGGGGTTTTAACGAATCTTGTGCATCCAATAGGTGTTTTGTGTCATTGGATGAACATTTAGGTGATTTTCGTCCGCCCTACACTTAATCTTGTCCAATTAGGGTTTCTAACCAATCTTGTGCATCCAATAGGTGTTTTGTGTCATTGGATGAACATTTAGGTCATTTTCGTCTCCCTACACTTAATGTAGTCCAATTAGGGTTTTAACCAATCTTGTGCATCCATTAGGTGTTTTTGTGTCATTGGATGAATATTTAGGTCACTTTCGTCATCCCTAGGCTAATTCTTATCCAATTAGGGTTTTTAACCAATCTTGTAATGTTGTGCATCCAATATGTGTTTTGTGTCGTTGGATGAATATTTAGGTCATTTTCGTCCTCCCTACACTTAATCTTGTCCAATTAGGGATTTTAACCAATATTGTGCATTCAATAGGTGTTTTGTGTCATTGGAAGAACATTTAGGTCAGTTTCATCCTCCCTAGTCGTATGCTTGTCCAATTAGGGTTTCTAACCAATCTTGTGCATCCAATTGTTGTGTTTGTGTCATTGGATGAACATTTAGGTTATTTTCGTCCTCCCTAGGCTAATTCTAGTACAATTAGGGGTTTTAACGAATCTTGTGCATCCAATAGGTGTTTTGTGTCATTGGATGAACATTTAGGTGATTTTCGTCCGCCCTACACTTAATCTTGTCCAATTAGGGTTTCTAACCAATCTTGTGCATCCAATAGGTGTTTTGTGTCATTGGATGAACATTTAGGTCATTTTCGTCTCCCTACACTTAATGTAGTCCAATTAGGGTTTTAACCAATCTTGTGCATCCATTAGGTGTTTTTGTGTCATTGGATGAATATTTAGGTCATTTTCGTCATCCCTAGGCTAATTCTTATCCAATTAGGGTTTTTAACCAATCTTGTAATGTTGTGCATCCAATATGTGTTTTGTGTCGTTGGATGAATATTTAGGTCATTTTCGTCCTCCCTACACTTAATCTTGTCCAATTAGGGATTTTAACCAATATTGTGCATTCAATAGGTGTTTTGTGTCATTGGATGAACATTTAGGTCATTTTCGTCGTCCCTACACTTAATGTAGTCCAATTAGGCTTTTTAACCAATCTTGTGCATCCATTAGGTGTTTTTGTGTCATTGGATGAACATATAGGTCATTTTCGAACTCCCTAGGCTAATTCTTGTCCAATTAGGGTTTTTAACCAATCTTGTGCATCCATTAGGTGTTTTTGTGTCATTGGATGAACATTTAGGTCATTTTCGTCCTCCCTACACTTAATCTTGTCCAATTAGGGTTTTTAACCAATCTTGTGCATCCATTAGGTTTTTTTGTGTCATTGGATGAACATTTAGGTCATTTTCGTCCTCCCTAGGCTAATTCTTGTCCAATAAGTGTTTTTAACCAATCTTGTGCATCCAATAGGTGTTTTGTGTCATTGGATGAACATTTAGGTCAGTTTCATCCTCCCTAGTCGTATGCTTGTCCAATTAGGGTTTCTAACCAATCTTCTGCATCCAATTGTTGTGTTTGTGTCATTGGATGAACATTTAGGTTATTTTCGTCCTCCCTAGGCTAATTCTAGTACAATTAGGGGTTTTAACCAATCTTGTGCATCCAATAGGTGTTTTGTGTCATTGGATGAACATTTAGGTGATTTTCGTCCGCCCTACACTTAATCTTGTCCAATTAGGGTTTCTAACCAATCTTGTGCATCCAATAGGTGTTTTGTGTCATCGGATGAACATTTAGGTCATTTTCGTCTCCCTACACTTAATGTAGTCCAATTAGGGTTTTAACCAATCTTGTGCATCCATTAGGTGTTTTTGTGTCATTGGATGAATATTTAGGTCATTTTCGTCATCCCAAGGCTAATTCTTATCCAATTAGGGTTTTTAACCAATCTTGTAATGTTGTGCATCCAATATGTGTTTTGTGTCGTTGGATGAATATTTAGGTCATTTTCGTCCTCCCTACACTTAATCTTGTCCAATTAGGGATTTTAACCAATATTGTGCATTCAATAGGTGTTTTGTGTCATTGGATGAACATTTAGGTCATTTTCGTCGTCCCTACACTTAATGTAGTCCAATTAGGCTTTTTAACCAATCTTGTGCATCCATTAGGTGTTTTTGTGTCATTGGATGAACATTTAGGTCATTTTCGAACTCCCTAGGCTAATTCTTGTCCAATTAGGATTTTTAACCAATCTTGTGCATCCATTAGGTTTTTTTGTGTCATTGGATGAACATTTAGGTCATTTTCGTCCTCCCTTGGCTAATTCTTGTCCAATAAGTGTTTTTAACCAATCTTGTGCATCCAATCGGTGTTTTGTGTCATTGGATGAACATTTAGGTCAGTTTCATCCTCCCTAGTCGTATGCTTGTCCAATTAGGGTTTCTAACCAATCTTGTGCATCCAATTGTTGTGTTTGTGTCATTGGATGAACATTTAGGTTATCTTCGTCCTCCCTAGGCTAATTCTAGTACAATTAGGGTTTCTAACCAATCTTGTGCATCCAATAGTTGTGTTTGTGTCATTGGATGAACAATTAGGTCATTTTCGACCTCCCTAGGCTTATTCTTGTCCAATTAGGGTTTCTAACCAATCTTTTGCATCCAATAGGTGTGTTTGTGTCATTAGATGAACAATTAAGTCATTTTCGTCCTCCCTAGGCTAATTCTTGTCAAATTAGGGTTTTTAACCAATCTTGTGCAATCAATAGGTGTTTTGTGTCATTGGATGAACATTTAGGTTATTTTCGTCCTCCCTACACTTAATGTAGTCCAATTAGGGTTTTTAACCAATCTTGTGCATCCATTAGGTGTTTTTGTGTCATTGGATGAACATTTAGGTCATTTTCGAACTCCCTAGGCTAATTCTTGTCCAATTAGGGTTTTTAACCAATCTTGTGCATCCATTAGGTGTTTTTGTGTCATTGGATGAACATTTAGGTCATTTTCGTCCTCCCTACACTTAATCTTGTCCAATTAGGGTTTTTAACCAATCTTGTGCATCCATAAGGTGTTTTTGTGTCATTGGATGAACATTTAGGTCATTTTCGAACTCCCTAGGCTAATTCTTGTCCAATAAGGGATTTTAACCAATCTTGTGCATCCAATAGGTGTTTTGTGTCATTGGATGAACATTTAGGTCATTTTCATCCTCCCTACACTTAATGTAGTCCAATTAAGGTTTTTAACCAATCTTGTGCATCCATTAGGTGTTTTTGTGTCATTGGATGAACATTTAGGTCATTTTCGAACTCCCTAGGCTAATTCTTGTCCAATTAGGGTTTTTAATCAATCTTGTGCATCCATTAGGTGTTTTTATGTCATAGGATGAAAATTTAGGTCATTTTCATCCTCCCTAGGCTAATTCTTGTCCAATTAAGGTTTTTAACCAATCTTGTGCATCGAATAGGTGTTTTGTGTCATTGGATGAACATTTACGTCATTTTCGTCCTCCCTTCACTTAATGTAGTCCAATTAGGGTTTTTAACCAATCTTGTACATCCATTAGGTGTTTTTGTGTCATTGGATGAACATTTAGGTGATTTTCGTCCTCCCTAGGCTAATTGTTGTCGAATTAGGGTTTTTAACCAATCTTGTGCATCCAACAGGTGTGTTTGTGTCATTGGATGAACTTTATGTCATTCTCGACCTCCCTACACTTAATCTTGTCCAATTAGGGTTTCTAACAAATCTTGTGCATCCAATCGGTGTTTTTGTGTCATTGGATGAACAATTAGCTCATTTTCGTCCTCCCTAGGCTAATTCTTGTCCAGTTAGGATTTTTAACCAATCTTGTGCATCCAATAGGTGTTTTGTGTCATTGGATGAATATTTAGGTCATTTTCGTCCTCCCTACACTTAATCTTTCCAATTAGGGTTTTTAACCAATCTTGTGCATCCAATAGGTGTTTTGTGTCATTGGATGAACAATTAGATCATTTTCGTCCTCCCTAAACTTAATCTTGTCCAATTAGGGTTTCTAACCAATGTTGTGCATCCATTAGGTGTTTTTGTGTCATTGGATGAACATTTAGGTCAGTTTCATCCTCCCTAGTCTTATGCTTGTCCAATTAGGGTTTCTAACCAATCTTGTGCATTCAATTGTTGTGTTTGTGTCATTGGATGAACAATTAGGTCATTTTCGACCTCCCTAGTCTTATTCTTGTCCAATCAGGGTTTCTAACCAATCTTGTGCATCCAATAGGTGTTTTGTGTCATTGGATGAACATTTATGTGATTTTCGTCCGCCCTACACTTAATCTTGTCCAATTAGGGTTTCTAACCAATCTTGTGCATCCAATAGGTGTTTTGTGTCATTGGATGAACATTTAGGTCATTTTCGTCTCCCTACACTTAATGTAGTCCAATTAGGGTTTTAACCAATCTTGTGCATCCATTAGGTGTTTTTGTGTCATTGGATGAATGTTTAGGTCATTTTCGTCATCCCTAGGCTAATTCTTATCCAATTAGGGTTTTTAACCAATCTTGTAATCTTGTGCATCCAATATGTGTTTTGTGTCGTTGGATGAATATTTAGGTCATTTTCGTCCTCCCTACACTTAATCTTGTCCAATTAGGGATTTTAACCAATATTGTGCATTCAATAGGTGTTTTGTGTCATTGGATGAACATTTAGGTCATTTTCGTCGTCCCTACACTTAATGTAGTCCAATTAGGCTTTTTAACCAATCTTGTGCATCCATTAGGTGTTTTTGTGTCATTGGATGAACATTTAGGTCATTTTCGAACTCCCTAGGCTAATTCTTGTCCAATTAGGGTTTTTAACCAATCTTGTGCATTCATTAGGTGTTTTTGTGTCATTGGATGAACATTTAGGTCATTTTCGTCCTCCCTACACTTAATCTTGTCCAATTAGGGTTTTTAACCAATCTTGTGCATCCAATAGGTGTCTTGTGTCATTGGATGAACATTTAGGTCATTTTCGTCCTCCCTACACTTAATCTTGTCCAACTAGGGTTTTTAACCAATCTTGTGCATCCAATAGGTGTTTTTGTGTCATTGGATGAACATTTAGGTCATTTTCGAACTCCCTAGGCTAATTCTTGTCCAATTAGGGTTTTTAACCAATCTTGTGCATCCAATAGGTGTTTTGTGTCATTGGATGAACATTTAGGTCATTTTCATCCTCCCTACACTTAATGTAGTCCAATTAAGGTTTTTAACCAATCTTGTGCATCCATTAGGTGTTTTTGTGTCATTGGATGAACATTTAGGTCATTTTCGAACTCCCTAGGCTAATTCTTGTCCAATTAGGGTTTTTAACCAATCTTGTGCATCCATTAGGTGTTTTTATGTCATAGGATGAACATTTAGGTCATTTTCATCCTCCCTAGGCTAATTCTTGTCTAATTAAGGTTTTTAACCAATCTTGTGCATCGAATAGGTGTTTTGTGTCATTGGATGAACATTTACGTCATTTTCGTCCTCCCTTCACTTAATGTAGTCCAATTAGGGTTTTTAACCAATCTTGTACATCCATTAGGTGTTTTTGTGTCATTGGATGAACATTTAGGTCATTTTCGTCCTCCCTAGGCTAATTGTTGTCGAATTATGGTTTTTAACCAATCTTGTGCATCCAATAGGTGTGTTTGTGTCATTGGATGAACTTTATGTCATTCTCGACCTCCCTACACTTAATCTTGTCCAATTAGGGTTTCTAACAAATCTTGTGCATCCAATCGGTGTTTTTGTGTCATTGGATGAACAATTAGCTCATTTTCGTCTTCCCTAGGCTAATTCTTGTCCAATTAGGGTTTTTAACCAATCTTGTGCATCCAATAGGTGTTTTGTGTCATTGGATGAACATTTAGGTCATTTTCGTCCTCCCTACACTTAATCTTGTCCAACTAGGGTTTTTAACCAATCTTGTGCATCCAATAGGTGTTTTTGTGTCATTGGATGAACATTTAGGTCATTTTCGAACTCCCTAGGCTAATTCTTGTCCAATTAGGGTTTTTAACCAATCTTGTGCATCCAATAGGTGTTTTGTGTCATTGGATGAACATTTAGGTCATTTTCATCCTCCCTACACTTAATGTAGTCCAATTAAGGTTTTTAACCAATCTTGTGCATCCATTAGGTGTTTTTGTGTCATTGGATGAACATTTAGGTCATTTTCGAATTCCCTAGGCTAATTCTTATCCAATTAGGGTTTTTAACCAATCTTGTGCATCCATTAGGTGTTTTTGTGTCATTGGATGAACATTTAGGTCATTTTTGTCCTCCCTAGGCTAATTCTTGTCCAATTAGGGTTTTTAACCAATCTTGTGCATCCATTAGGTGTTTTTGTGTCATTGGATGAACATTTAGGTCATTTTTGTCCTCCCTAGGCTAATTCTTGTCCAATTAGGGTTTTTAACCAATCTTGTGCATCCATTAGGTGTTTTTGTGTCATTGGATGAACATTTAGGTCATTTTCGTCCTCCCTAGGCTAATTCTTGTCCAATTAGTGTTTTTAACCAATCTTGCGTATCCAATAGGTGTTTTTGTGTCATTGGATGAACATTTAGGTCATTTTCGTCGTCCCTACACTTAATGTAGTCCAATTAGGCTTTTTAACCAATCTTGTGCATCCATTAGGTGTTTTTGTGTCATTGGATGAACATTTAGGTCATTTTCGAACTCCCTAGGCTAATTCTTGTCCAATTAGGGTTTTTAACCAATCTTGTGCATCCATTAGGTGTTTTTGTGTCATTGGATGAACATTTAGGTCATTTTCGAACTCCCTAGGCTAATTCTTGTCCAATTAGGGTTTTTAACCAATCTTGTGCATCCATTAGGTGTTTTTGTGTCATTGGATGAATATTTAGGTCATTTTCGTCATCCCTAGGCTAATTCTTATCCAATTAGGGTTTTTAACCAATCTTGTAATCTTGTGCATCCAATATGTGTTTTGTGTCGTTGGATGAATATTTAGGTCATTTTCGTCCTCCCTACACGTAATCTTGTCCAATTAGGGATTTTAACCAATATTGTGCATTCAATAGGTGTTTTGTGTCATTGGATGAACATTTAGGTCATTTTCGTCGTCCCTACACTTAATGTAGTCCAATTAGGCTTTTTAACCAATCTTGTGCATCCATTAGGTGTTTTTGTGTCATTGGATGAACATTTAGGTCATTTTCGAACTCCCTAGGCTAATTCTTGTCCAATTAGGGTTTTTAACCAATCTTGTGCATCCATTAGGTGTTTTTGTGTCATTGGATGAACATTTAGGTCATTTTCGTCCTCCCTACACTTAATCTTGTCCAATTAGGGTTTTTAACCAATCTTGTGCATCCATAAGGTTTTTTTGTGTCATTGGATGAACATTTAGGTCATTTTCGAACTCCCTAGGCTAATTCTTGTCCAATAAGGGATTTTAACCAATCTTGTGCATCCAATAGGTGTTTTGTGTCATTTGATGAACATTTAGGTCATTTTCATCCTCCCTACACTTAATGTAGTCCAATTAAGGTTTTTAACCAATCTTGTGCATCCATTAGGTGTTTTTGTGTCATTGGATGAACATTTAGGTCATTTTCGAACTCCCTAGGCTAATTCTTGTCCAATTAGGGTTTTTAACCAATCTTGTGCATCCATTAGGTGTTTTTATGTCATAGGATGAACATTTAGGTCATTTTCATCCTCCCTAGGCTAATTCTTGTCTAATTAAGGTTTTTAACCAATCTTGTGCATCGAATAGGTGTTTTGTGTCATTGGATGAACATTTACGTCATTTTCGTCCTCCCTTCACTTAATGTAGTCCAATTAGGGTTTTTAACCAATCTTGTACATCCATTAGGTGTTTTTGTGTCATTGGATTAACATTTAGGTCATTTTCGTCCTCCCTAGGCTAATTGTTGTCGAATTAGGGTTTTTAACCAATCTTGTGCATCCAATAGGTGTGTTTGTGTCATTGGATGAACTTTATGTCATTCTCGACCTCCCTACACTTAATCTTGTCCAATTAGGGTTTCTAACATATCTTGTGCATCCAATCGGTGTTTTTGTGTCATTGGATGAACAATTAGCTCATTTTCGTCCTCCCTAGGCTAATTCTTGTCCAATTAGGGTTTTTAACCAATCTTGTGCATCCAATAGGTGTTTTGTGTCATTGGATGAATATTTAGGTCATTTTCGAACTCCCTAGGCTAATTCTTGTCCAATTAGGGTTTTTAACCAATCTTGTGCATCCAATAGGTGTTTTGTGTCATTGGATGAACATTTACGTCATTTTCGTCCTCCCTAGGCTAATTGTTGTCGAATTAGGGTTTTTAACCAATCTTGTGCATCCAACAGGTGTGTTTGTGTAATTGGATGAACTTTATGTCATTCTCGACCTCCCTACACTTAATCTTGTCCAATTAGGGTTTCTAACAAATCTTGTGCATCCAATCGGTGTTTTTGTGTCATTGGATGAACAATTAGCTCATTTTCGTCCTCCCTAGGCTAATTCTTGTCCTATTAGGGTTTTTAACCAATCTTGTACATCCATTAGGTGTTTTTGTGTCATAGGATGAACATTTAGGTCATTTTCGTCCTCCCTAGGCTAATTGTTGTCGAATTAGGGTTTTTAACCAATCTTGTGCATCCAACAGGTGTGTTTGTGTAATTGGATGAACTTTATGTCATTCTCGACCTCCCTACACTTAATCTTGTCCAATTAGGGTTTCTAACAAATCTTGTGCATCCAATCGGTGTTTTTGTGTCATTGGATGAACAATTAGCTCATTTTCGTCTTCCCTAGGCTAATTCTTGTCCAATTAGGGTTTTTAACCAATCTTGTGCATCCAATAGGTGTTTTGTGTCATTGGATGAACATTTAGGTCATTTTCGTCCTCCCTACACTTAATCTTGTCCAACTAGGGTTTTTAACCAATCTTGTGCATCCAATAGGTGTTTTTGTGTCATTGGATGAACATTTAGGTCATTTTCGAACTCCCTAGGCTAATTCTTGTCCAATTAGGGTTTTTAACCAATCTTGTGCATCCAATAGGTGTTTTGTGTCATTGGATGAACATTTAGGTCATTTTCATTCTCCCTACACTTAATGTAGTCCAATTAAGGTTTTTAACCAATCTTGTGCATCCATTAGGTGTTTTTGTGTCATTGGATGAACATTTAGGTCATTTTCGAACTCCCTAGGCTAATTCTTGTCCAATTAGGGTTTTTAACCAATCTTGTGCATCCATTAGGTGTTTTTATGTCATAGGATGAACATTTAGGTCATTTTCATCCTCCCAAGGCTAATTCTTGTCTAATTAAGGTTTTTAACCAATCTTGTGCATCGAATAGGTGTTTTGTGTCATTGGATGAACATTTACGTCATTTTCGTCCTCCCTTCACTTAATGTAGTCCAATTAGGGTTTTTAACCAATCTTGTACATCCATTAGGTGTTTTTGTGTCATTGGATTAACATTTAGGTCATTTTCGTCCTCCCTAGGCTAATTGTTGTCGAATTAGGGTTTTTAACCAATCTTGTGCATCCAATAGGTGTGTTTGTGTCATTGGATGAACTTTATGTCATTCTCGACCTCCCTACACTTAATCTTGTCCAATTAGGGTTTCTAACATATCTTGTGCATCCAATCGGTGTTTTTGTGTCATTGGATGAACAATTAGCTCATTTTCGTCCTCCCTAGGCTAATTCTTGTCCAATTAGGGTTTTTAACCAATCTTGTGCATCCAATAGGTGTTTTGTGTCATTGGATGAATATTTAGGTCATTTTCGAACTCCCTAGGCTAATTCTTGTCCAATTAGGGTTTTTAACCAATCTTGTGCATCCAATAGGTGTTTTGTGTCATTGGATGAACATTTACGTCATTTTCGTCCTCCCTAGGCTAATTGTTGTCGAATTAGGGTTTTTAACCAATCTTGTGCATCCAACAGGTGTGTTTGTGTAATTGGATGAACTTTATGTCATTCTCGACCTCCCTACACTTAATCTTGTCCAATTAGGGTTTCTAACAAATCTTGTGCATCCAATCGGTGTTTTTGTGTCATTGGATGAACAATTAGCTCATTTTCGTCCTCCCTAGGCTAATTCTTGTCCTATTAGGGTTTTTAACCAATCTTGTACATCCATTAGGTGTTTTTGTGTCATAGGATGAACATTTAGGTCATTTTCGTCCTCCCTAGGCTAATTGTTGTCGAATTAGGGTTTTTAACCAATCTTGTGCATCCAACAGGTGTGTTTGTGTAATTGGATGAACTTTATGTCATTCTCGACCTCCCTACACTTAATCTTGTCCAATTAGGGTTTCTAACAAATCTTGTGCATCCAATCGGTGTTTTTGTGTCATTGGATGAACAATTAGCTCATTTTCGTCCTCCCTAGGCTAATTCTTGTCCAATTAGGGTTTTTAACCAATCTTGTGCATCCAATAGGTGTTTTGTGTCATTGGATGAATATTTAGGTCATTTTCGTCCTCCCTACACTTAATCTTTCCAATTAGAGTTTTTAACCAATCTTGTGCATCCAATAGGTGTTTTGTGTCATTGGATGAACAATTAGATCATTTTCGTCCTCCCTACACTTAATCTTGTCCAATTAGGGTTTCTAACCAATCTTGTGCGTCCATTAGGTGTTTTTGTGTCATTGGATGAACATTTAGGTCAGTTTCATCCTCCCTAGTCTTATGCTTGTCCAATTAGGGTTTCTAACCAGTCTTGTGCATCCAATTGTTGTGTTTGTGTCATTGGATAAACAATTAGGTCATTTTCGACCTCCCTAGTCTTATTCTTGTCCAATCTTGTGCATCCAATAGGTGTTTTGTGTCATTGGATGAACATTTAGGTGATTTTCGTCCGCCCTACACTTAATCTTGTCCAATTAGGGTTTCTAACCAATCTTGTGCATCCAATAGGTGTTTTGTGTCATTGGATGAACATTTAGGTCATTTTCGTCTCCCTACACTTAATGTAGTCCAATTAGGGTTTTAACCAATCTTGTGCATCCATTAGGTGTTTTTGTGTCATTGGATGAATATTTAGGTCATTTTCGTCATCCCTAGGCTAATTCTTATCCAATTAGAGTTTTTAACCAATCTTGTAATCTTGTGCATCCAATATGTGTTTTGTGTCGTTGGATGAATATTTAGGTCATTTTCGTCCTCCCTACACTTAATCTTCTCCAATTAGGGATTTTAACCAATATTGTGCATTCAATAGGTGTTTTGTGTCATTGGATGAACATTTAGGTCATTTTCGTCGTCCCTACACTTAATGTAGTCCAATTAGGCTTTTTAACCAATCTTGTGCATCCATTAGGTGTTTTTGTGTCATTGGATGAACATTTAGGTCATTTTCGAACTCCCTAGGCTAATTCTTGTCCAATTAGGGTTTTTAACCAATCTTGTGCATCCATTAGGTGTTTTTGTGTCATTGGACGAACATTTAGGTCATTTTCGTCCTCCCTACACTTAATCTTGTCCAATTAGGGTTTTTAACCAATCTTGTGCATCCAATAGGTGTTTTGTGTCATTGGATGAACATTTAGGTCATTTTCGTCCTCCCTACACTTAATCTTGTCTAATTAGGGTTTTTAACCAATCTTGTGCATCCAATAAGTGTTTTGTGTCATTGGATGAACATTTAGGTCATTTTCGTCCTCCCTACACTTAATCTTGTCCAATTAGGGTTTTTAACCAATCTTGTGCATCCAATAGGTGTTTTGTGTCATTGGATGAATATTTAGGTCATATTCGTCCTCCCTACACTTAATCTTGTCCAATTAGGGTTTTTGACCAATCTTGCGCATCGAATAGGTGTTATGTGTCATTGGATGAACATTTAGGTCAGTTTCGTCCTCCCTACACAAATTCTTGTCCAATTAGGGTTTTTAACCAATCTTGTGCATCCAATAGGTGTTTTGTGTCATTGGATGAATATTTAGGTCATTTTCGTCCTCCCTACACTTAATCTTGTCCAATTAGGGTTTTTAACCAATCTTGTGCATCCAATAGGTGTTTTGTGTCATTGGATGAACAATTAGATCATTTTCGTCCTCCGTAAACTTAATCTTGCCCAATTAGGGTTTCTAACCAGTCTTGTGCATCCATTAGGTGTTTTTGTGTCATTGGATGAACATTGAGGTCATTTTCATCCTCCCTAGTCTTATGGTTGCCCAATTAGGGTTTCTAACCAATCTTGTGCATCCAATAGTTGTGTTTGTGTCAATGGATGAACAATTAGGTCATTTTCGACCTCCCTAGGCTTATTCTTGTCCAATTCGGGTTTCTAACCAATCTTGTGTATCCAATAGGTGTGTTTGTGTCATTGGATGAACAATTAGGTCATTTTCGTCCTCCCTAGGCTAATTCTAGTCCAATTAGGGTTTTGAACTAATCTTGTGCTTCCAATAGGTGTTTTGTGTCATTGGATGAACATTTAGGTCATTTTTGTCCTCCCTACACTTAATGTCATCCAATTAGGGTTTTTAACCAATCATGTGCATCCATTAGGTGTTTTTGTGTCATTGGATGAACATTTGGATCATTTTCGTCCTCCCTACGCTAATTCCTGTCCAATTAGGGTTTTTAACCAATCTTGTGCATCCAATAGGTGTCTTTGTGTCATTGGATGAACTTTATGTCATTCTCGACCTCCCTACACTTAATCTTGTCCAATTAGGCTTTCTAACCAATCTTGTGCATCCAATAGGTGTTTTTGTGTCATTGGATGAACAATTAGGTCATTTTCGTCCTCCCTAGGCTAATTTTAGTCCAATTAGGGTTTTTAACCAATCTTGTGCATCCAGTAGGTGTGTTTGTGTCATTGGATGAACATTGAGGTCATTTTCGTCCTCCCTACACTTAATGTAGTCCAATTAGGGTTTTTAACCAATCTTGTGCATCTATTAGGTTTTTTTGTGTCATTGGATGAACATTTAGGTCATTTTCGAACTCCCTAGGCTAATTCTTGTCCAATTAGGGTTTTTAACCAATCTTGTGCATCCATTAGGTGTTTTTGTGTCATTGGATGAACATTTAGGTCATTTTCGTCCTCCCTACACTTAATCTTGTCCAATTAGGGTTTTTAACCAATCTTATG
Organism: Cicer judaicum; assembly: GCA_037974835.1. Lineage (NCBI taxonomy): Eukaryota > Viridiplantae > Streptophyta > Magnoliopsida > Fabales > Fabaceae > Cicer > Cicer judaicum. The sequence continues at coordinate 37,359 of JBBPBS010000786.1, read as the reverse complement.
CATCCAATAGGTGTTTTGTGTCATTGGATGAACATTTAGGTCATTTTCGTCCTGCCTACACTTAATCTTGTCCAATTAGGGTTTTTAACCAATCTTGTGCAACCATTAGGTGTTTTTGTGTCATTGGATGAACATTTAGGTCATTTTCGTACTCCCTAGGCTAATTCTTGTCCAATTAGGGTTTTTAACCAATCTTGTGCATCCATTAGGTGTTTTTGTGTCATTGGATGAACATTTAGGTCATTTTCGTCCTCCCTACACTTAATCTTGTCCAATTAGGGTTTTTAACCAATCTTGTGCATCCATTAGGTGTTTTTGTGTCATTGGATGAACATTTAGGTCATTTTCGAACTCCCTAGGCTAATTCTTGTCCAATTAGGGTTTTTAACCAATCTTGTGCATCCATTAGGTGTTTTTGTGTCATTGGATGAACATTTAGGTCATTTTTGTCCTCCCAAGGCTAATTCTTGTCCAATTAGGGTTTTTAACCAATCTTGTGCATCCATTAGGTGTTTTTCTGTCATTGGATGAACATTTAGGTCATTTTTGTCCTCCCTAGGCTAATTCTTGTCCATTTAGGGTTTTTAACCAATCTTGTCAATCCAATAGGTGTTTTGTGTCATTGGATGAACTTTTAGGTCGTTTTTCATCCTCCCTAGGCTTATGCTTGTCCAATTAGGGTTTCTAACCAATCTTGTGCATCCAATAGTTGTGTTTCTGTCGTTGGATGAACAATTAGGTCATTTTCGACCTCCCTAGGCTTATGCTTGTCAAATTAGGGTTTCTAACCAATCTAGTGCATCCAATAGTTGTGTTTGTGTCATTGGATGAACAATTAGGTCATTTTCGACCTCCCTAGCCTTATTCTTGTCCAAGTAGGGTCTCTAACCAATCTTGTGCATGCAATAGGTGTGTTTGTGTCATTGGATGAACAATTAAGTGATATTCGTCCTCCCTAGGTTCATTCTTGTCCAATTAGGGTTTTTAACCAATCTTGTGCATCCATTAGGTGTTTTTGTGTCATTGGATGAACATTTAGGTCATTTTCGTCCTCCCTACACTTAATCTTGTCCAATTAGGGTTTTTAACCAATCTTGTGCATCCAATAGGTGTTTTGTGTCATTGGATGAACATTTAGGTCATTTTCGTCCTCCCTACACTTAATCTTGTCCAATTAGGGTTTTTAACCAATCTTGTGCATCCATTAGGTGTTTTTCTGTCATTGGATGAACATTTAGGTCATTTTCGTCCTCCCTACACTTAATCTTGTCCAATTAGGGATTTTAACCAATTTTGTGCATTCAATAGGTGTTTTGTCTCATTGGATGAACAATTAGGTCATTTTCGTCGTCCCTACAATTAATGTAATCCAATTTGCCTTTTTAACCAATCTTGTGCATCCATTAGGTGTTTTTGTGTCATTGGATGAACATTTAGGTCATTTTCGAACTCCCTAGGCTAATTCTTGTCCAATTAGGGTTTTTAACCAATCTTGTGCATCCATTAGGTGTTTTTGTGTCATTGGATGAACATTTAGGTCATTTTCGTCCTCCCTACACTTAATCTTGTCCAATTAGGGTTTTTAACCAATCTTGTGCATCCAATAGGTGTTTTGTGTCATTGGATGAACATTAAGGTCATTTTCGTCCTCCCTACACTTAATCTAGTCCAATTAGGGTTTTTAACCAATCTTGTGCATCCATTAGGTTTTTTGGTGTCATTGGATGAACATTTAGGTTATTTTCGAACTCCCTAGGCTAATTCTTGTCCAATAAGGGTTTTTAACCAATCTTGTGCATCCAACAGGTGTTTTGTGTCATTGGATGAACATTTAGGTCATTTTCATCCTCCCTACACTTAATGTAGTCCAATTAAGGTTTTTAACCAATCTTGTGCATCCATGAGGTGTTTTTGTGTCATTGGATGAACATTTAGGTCATTTTCGAACTCCCTAGGCTAATTCTTGTCCAATTAGGGTTTTTAACAAATCTTGTTCATCCATTAGGTGTTTTTATGTCATAGGATGAACATTTAGGTCATTTTCATCCTCCCTAGGCTAATTCTTGTCCAATTAAGGTTTTTAACCAATCTTGTGCATCGAATAGGTGTTTTGTGTCATTGGATGAACATTTACGTCATTTTCGTCCTCCCTACACTTAATGTAGTCCAATTAGGGTTTTTAACCAATCTTGTACATCCATTAGGTGATTTTGTGTCATTGGATGAACATTTAGGTCATTTTCGTCCTCCCTAGGCTAATTGTTGTCGAACTAGGGTTTTTAACCAATCTTGTGCATCCAACAGGTGTGTTTGTGTCATTGGATGAACTTTATGTCATTCTCGACCTCCCTACACTTAATCTTGTCCAATTAGGGTTTCTAACAAATCTTGGGCATCCAATCGGTGTTTTTGTGTCATTGGATGAACAATTAGCTCATTTTCGTCCTCCCTAGGCTAATTCTTGTCCAATTAGGGTTTTTAACCAATCTTGTGCATCCAATAGGTGTTTTGTGTCATTGGATGAATATTTAGGTCATTTTCGTCCTCCCTACACTTAATCTTTCCAATTAGGGTTTTTAACCAATCTTGTGCATCCAATAGGTGTTTTGTGTCATTGGATGAACAATTAGATCATTTTCGTCCTCCCTAAACTTAATCTTGTACAATTAGGGTTTCTAACCAATCTTGTGCATCCATTAGGTGTTTTTGTGTCATTGGATGAACATTTAGGTCAGTTTCATCCTCCCTAGTCTTATGCTTGTCCAATTAGGGTTTCTAACCAATCTTGTGCATCCAATTG
>JBBPBS010000786.1:0-34549 GCA_037974835.1 Cicer judaicum | reverse complement strand
TTTTGTGTCATTGGATGAACATTTAGGTCATTTTCGTCCTCCCTAGGCTAATTGTTGTCGAACTAGGGTTTTTAACCAATCTTGTGCATCCAACAGGTGTGTTTGTGTCATTGGATGAACTTTATGTCATTCTCGACCTCCCTACACTTAATCTTGTCCAATTATGGTTTCTAACAAATCTTGTGCATCCAATCGGTGTTTTTGTGTCATTGAATGAACAATTAGCTCATTTTCGTCCTCCCTAGGCTAATTCTTGTCCAATTAGGGTTTTTAACCAATCTTGTGCATCCAATAGGTGTTTTGTGTCATTGGATGAATATTTAGGTCATTTTCGTCCTCCCTACACTTAATCTTTCCAATTAGGGTTTTTAACCAATCTTGTGCATCCAATAGGTGTTTTGTGTCATTGGATGAACAATTAGATCATTTTCGTCCTCCCTAAACTTAATCTTGTACAATTAGGGTTTCTAACCAATCTTGTGCATCCATTAGGTGTTTTTGTGTCATTGGATGAACATTTAGGTCAGTTTCATCCTCCCTAGTCTTATGCTTGTCCAATTAGGGTTTCTAACCAATCTTGTGCATCCAATTGTTGTGTTTGTGTCATTGGATGAACAATTAGGTCATTTTCGACCTCCCTAGTCTTATTCTTATCCAATCAGGGTTTCAAACCAATCTTGTGCATCCAATAGGTGTTTTGTGTCATTGGATGAACATTTAGGTGATTTTCGTCCGCCCTACACTTAATCTTGTCCAATTAGGGTTTCTAACCAATCTTGTGCATCCAATAGGTGTTTTGTGTCATTGGATGAACATTTAGGTCATTTTCGTCTCCCTACACTTAATGTAGTCCAATTAGGGTTTTAACCAATCTTGTGCATCCATTAGGTGTTTTTGTGTCATTGGATGAATATTTAGGTCATTTTCGTCATCCCTAGGCTAATTCTTATCCAATTAGGGTTTTTAACCAATCTTGTAATCTTGTGCATCCAATATGTGTTTTGTGTCGTTGGATGAATATTTAGGTCATTTTCGTCCTCCCTACACTTAATCTTGTCCAATTAGGGATTTTAACCAATATTGTGCATTCAATAGGTGTTTTGTGTCATTGGATGAACATTTAGGTCATTTTCGTCGTCCCTACACTTAATGTAGTCCAATTAGGCTTTTTAACCAATCTTGTGCATCCATTAGGTGTTTTTGTGTCATTGGATGAACATTTAGGTCATTTTCGAACTCCCTAGGCTAATTCTTGTCCAATTAGGGTTTTTAACCAATCTTGTGCATTCATTAGGTGTTTTTGTGTCATTGGATGAACATTTAGGTCATTTTCGTCCTCCCTACACTTAATCTTGTCCAATTAGGGTTTTTAACCAATCTTGTGCATCCAATAGGTGTCTTGTGTCATTGGATGAACATTTAGGTCATTTTCGTCCTCCCTACACTTAATCTTGTCCAACTAGGGTTTTTAACCAATCTTGTGCATCCAATAGGTGTTTTTGTGTCATTGGATGAACATTTAGGTCATTTTCGAACTCCCTAGGCTAATTCTTGTCCAATTAGGGTTTTTAACCAATCTTGTGCATCCAATAGGTGTTTTGTGTCATTGGATGAACATTTAGGTCATTTTCATCCTCCCTACACTTAATGTAGTCCAATTAAGGTTTTTAACCAATCTTGTGCATCCATTAGGTGTTTTTGTGTCATTGGATGAACATTTAGGTCATTTTCGAACTCCCTAGGCTAATTCTTGTCCAATTAGGGTTTTTAATCAATCTTGTGCATCCATTAGGTGTTTTTATGTCATAGGATGAAAATTTAGGTCATTTTCATCCTCCCTAGGCTAATTCTTGTCCAATTAAGGTTTTTAACCAATCTTGTGCATCGAATAGGTGTTTTGTGTCATTGGATGAACATTTACGTCATTTTCGTCCTCCCTTCACTTAATGTAGTCCAATTAGGGTTTTTAACCAATCTTGTACATCCATTACGTGTTTTTGTGTCATTGGATGAACATTTAGGTCATTTTCGTCCTCCCTAGGCTAATTGTTGTCGAATTAGGGTTTTTAACCAATCTTGTGCATCCAATAGGTGTGTTTGTGTCATTGGATGAACTTTATGTCATTCTCGACCTCCCTACACTTAATCTTGTCCAATTAGGGTTTCTAACAAATCTTGTGCATCCAATCGGTGTTTTTGTGTCATTGGATGAACAATTAGCTCATTTTCGTCCTCCCTAGGCTAATTCTTGTCCAATTAGGGTTTTTAACCAATCTTGTGCATCCAATAGGTGTTTTGTGTCATTGGATGAATATTTAGGTCATTTTCGTCCTCCCTACACTTAATCTTTCCAATTAGGGTTTTTAACCAATCTTGTGCATCCAATAGGTGTTTTGTGTCATTGGATGAACAATTAGATCATTTTCGTCCTCCCTAAACTTAATCTTGTACAATTAGGGTTTCTAACCAATCTTGTGCATCCATTAGGTGTTTTTGTGTCATTGGATGAACATTTAGGTCAGTTTCATCCTCCCTAGTCTTATGCTTGTCCAATTAGGGTTTCTAACCAATCTTGTGCATCCAATTGTTGTGTTTGTGTCATTGGATGAACATTTAGGTTATTTTCGTCCTCCCTAGGCTAATTCTAGTACAATTAGGGGTTTTAACGAATCTTGTGCATCCAATAGGTGTTTTGTGTCATTGGATGAACATTTAGGTGATTTTCGTCCGCCCTACACTTAATCTTGTCCAATTAGGGTTTCTAACCAATCTTGTGCATCCAATAGGTGTTTTGTGTCATTGGATGAACATTTAGGTCATTTTCGTCTCCCTACACTTAATGTAGTCCAATTAGGGTTTTAACCAATCTTGTGCATCCATTAGGTGTTTTTGTGTCATTGGATGAATATTTAGGTCATTTTCGTCATCCCTAGGCTAATTCTTATCCAATTAGGGTTTTTAACCAATCTTGTAATCTTGTGCATCCAATATGTGTTTTGTGTCGTTGGATGAATATTTAGGTCATTTTCGTCCTCCCTACACTTAATCTTGTCCAATTAGGGATTTTAACCAATCTTGTGCATTCAATAGGTGTTTTGTCTCATTGGATGAACATTTAGGTCATTTTCGTCGTCCCTACAATTAATGTAGTCCAATTAGGCTTTTTAACCAATCTTGTGCATCCATTAGGTGTTTTTGTGTCATTGGATGAACATTTAGGTCATTTTCGAACTCCCTAGGCTAATTCTTGTCCAATTAGGGTTTTTAACCAATCTTGTGCATCCATTAGGTGTTTTTGTGTCATTGGATGAACATTTAGGTCATTTTCGAACTCCCTAGGCTAATTCTTGTCCAATTAGGGTTTTTAACCAATCTTGTGCATCCATTAGGTGTTTTTGTGTCATTGGATGAACATTTAGGTCATTTTCGTCCTCCCTACACTTAATGTAGTCCAATTAGGGTTTTTAACCAATCTTGTGCATCCATTTGGTGTTTTTGTGTCATTGGATGAACATTTAGATCATTTTCGTCCTCCCTAGGCTAATTCTAGTCCAATTAGGGTTTTTAACCAATCTTGTGCATCCAATAGGTGTGTTTGTGTCATTGGATGAACTTTATGTCATTCTCGACCTCCCTACACTTAATCTTGTCCAATTAGGCTTTCTAACCAATCTTGTGCATCCAATAGGTGTTTTTGTGTCATTGGATGAACAATTAGGTCATTTTCGTCCTCCCTAGGCTAATTTTAGTCCAATTAGGGTTTTTAACCAATCTTGTGCATCCAGTAGGTGTGTTTGTGTCATTGGATGAACATTGAGGTCATTTTCGTCCTCCCTACACTTAATGTAGTCCAATTAGGGTTTTTAACCAATCTTGTGCATCTATTAGGTTTTTTTGTGTCATTGGATGAACATTTAGGTCATTTTCGAACTCCCTAGGCTAATTCTTGTCCAATTAGGGTTTTTAACCAATCTTGTGCATCCATTAGGTGTTTTTGTGTCATTGGATGAACATTTAGGTCATTTTCGTCCTCCCTACACTTAATCTTGTCCAATTAGGGTTTTTAACCAATCTTGTGCATCCAATAGGTGTTTTGTGTCATCGGATGAACATTAAGGTCATTTTCGTCCTCCCTACACTTAATCTAGTCCAATTAGGGTTTTTAACCAATCTTGTGCATCCATTAGGTTTTTTGGTGTCATTGGATGAACATTTAGGTCATTTTCGAACTCCCTAGGCTAATTCTTGTCCAATAAGGGTTTTTAACCAATCTTGTGCATCCAACAGGTGTTTTGTGTCATTGGATGAACATTTAGGTCATTTTCATCCTCCCTACACTTAATGTAGTCCAATTAAGGTTTTTAACCAATCTTGTGCATCCATGAGGTGTTTTTGTGTCATTGGATGAACATTTAGGTCATTTTCGAACTCCCTAGGCTAATTCTTGTCCAATTAGGGTTTTTAACAAATCTTGTTCATCCATTAGGTGTTTTTATGTCATAGGATGAACATTTAGGTCATTTTCATCCTCCCTAGGCTAATTCTTGTCCAATTAAGGTTTTTAACCAATCTTGTGCATCGAATAGGTGTTTTGTGTCATTGGATGAACATTTACGTCATTTTCGTCCTCCCTACACTTAATGTAGTCCAATTAGGGTTTTTAACCAATCTTGTACATCCATTAGGTGTTTTTGTGTCATTGGATGAACATTTAGGTCATTTTCGTCCTCCCTAGGCTAATTGTGGTCGAACTAGGGTTTTTAACCAATCTTGTGCATCCAACAGGTGTGTTTGTGTCATTGGATGAACTTTATGTCATTCTCGACCTCCCTACACTTAATCTTGTCCAATTACGGTTTCTAACAAATCTTGTGCATCCAATCGGTGTTTTTGTGTCATTGGATGAACAATTAGCTCATTTTCGTCCTCCCTAGGCTAATTCTTGTCCAATTAGGGTTTTTAACCAATCTTGTGCATCCAATAGGTGTTTTGTGTCATTGGATGAATATTTAGGTCATTTTCGTCCTCCCTACACTTAATCTTTCCAATTAGGGTTTTTAACCAATCTTGTGCATCCAATAGGTGTTTTGTGTCATTGGATTAACAATTAGATCTTTTTCGTCCTCCCTAAACTTAATCTTGTCCAATTAGAGTTTCTAACCAATCTTGTGCATCCATTAGGTTTTTTTGTGTCATTGGATGAACATTTAGGTCAGTTTCATTCTGCCTAGTCTTATGCTTGTCCAATTAGGGTTTCTTACCAATCTTGTGCATCCAATTGTTGTGTTTGTGGCATTGGATGAACAATTAGGTCATTTTCGATCTCCCTAGTCTTATTCTTGTCCAATTAGGGTTTCTAACCAATCTTGTGCATCCAATAGGTGTTTTGTGTCATTGGATGAACATTTAGGTTATTTTCGTCCGCCCTACACTTAATCTTGTCCAATTAGGGTTTCTAACCAATCTTGTGCATCCAATAGGTGTTTTTGCGTCATTGGATGAACAATTAGGTCATTTTCGTCCACCCTAGGCTAATTCTTGTCCAAGTAGGGTTTTTAACCAATCTTTTGCATTCAATAGGTGTTTTGTGTCATTGGATGAACATTTAGATCATTTTCGTCCTCCCTATCCTTAATGTAGTCAAATTAGGGTTTTTAACCAATCTTGTGCATCCATTAGGTGTTTTTGTGTCATTGGATAAACATTTAGGTCATTTTCGAACTCCCTAGGCTAATTCTTTTCCAATTAGGGGTTTTAACCAATCTTGTGCATCCATTAGGTGTGTTTGTGTCATTGGATGAACATTTAGGTCATTTTCGTCCTCCCTAGGCTAATTCTTGTCCAATTAGGGTTTTTAACCAATCTTGTGTATCCAATAGGTGTTTTGTGTCATTGGATGAACATTTAGGTCATTTTCGAACTCCCAAAGCTAATTCTTGTCCAATTAGGGTTTTTAACCAATCTTCTGCATCCAATAGGTGTGTTTGTGTCATTGGATGAACATTTAGGTCATTTTCGTCCTCCCTACACTTAATCTTGTCCAATTAGGGTTTCTAACCAATCTTGTGCATCCAATAGCTGTTTTTTGTCATTGGATGAACTTTATGTCATTCTCGACCTCCCTGCACTTAATCTTGTCCAATTAGGGTTTCTAACCAATCTTGTGCATCCAATAGGTGTTTTGTGTCATTGGATGAACATTTAGGTGATTTTCGTCCGCCCTACACTTAATCTTGTCCAATTAGGGTTTCTAACCAATCTTGTGCATCCAATAGGTGTTTTGTGTCATTGGATGAACATTTAGGTCATTTTCGTCTCCCTACACTTAATGTAGTCCAATTAGGGTTTTAACCAATCTTGTGCATCCATTAGGTGTTTTTGTGTCATTGGATGAATATTTAGGTCATTTTCGTCATCCCTAGGCTAATTCTTATCCAATTAGGGTTTTTAACCAATCTTGTAATCTTGTGCATCCAATATGTGTTTTGTGTCGTTGGATGAATATTTAGGTCATTTTCGTCCTCCCTACACTTAATCTTGTCCAATTAGGGATTTTAACCAATCTTGTGCATTCAATAGGTGTTTTGTCTCATTGGATGAACATTTAGGTCATTTTCGTCGTCCCTACAATTAATGTAGTCCAATTAGGCTTTTTAACCAATCTTGTGCATCCATTAGGTGTTTTTGTGTCATTGGATGAACATTTAGGTCATTTTCGAACTCCCTAGGCTAATTCTTGTCCAATTAGGGTTTTTAACCAATCTTGTGCATCCATTAGGTGTTTTTGTGTCATTGGATGAACATTTAGGTCATTTTCGTCCTCCCTACACTTAATCTTGTCCAATTAGGGTTTTTAACCAATCTTGTGCATCCATAAGGTGTTTTTGTGTCATTGGATGAACATTTAGGTCATTTTCGAACTCCCTAGGCTAATTCTTGTCCAATAAGGGATTTTAACCAATCTTGTGCATCCAATAGGTGTTTTGTGTCATTGGATGAACATTTAGGTCATTTTCATCCTCCCTACACTTAATGTAGTCCAATTAAGGTTTTTAACCAATCTTGTGCATCCATTAGGTGTTTTTGTGTCATTGGATGAACATTTAGGTCATTTTCGAACTCCCTAGGCTAATTCTTGTCCAATTAGGGTTTTTAATCAATCTTGTGCATCCATTAGGTGTTTTTATGTCATAGGATGAAAATTTAGGTCATTTTCATCCTCCCTAGGCTAATTCTTGTCCAATTAAGGTTTTTAACCAATCTTGTGCATCGAATAGGTGTTTTGTGTCATTGGATGAACATTTACGTCATTTTCGTCCTCCCTTCACTTAATGTAGTCCAATTAGGGTTTTTAACCAATCTTGTACATCCATTACGTGTTTTTGTGTCATTGGATGAACATTTAGGTCATTTTCGTCCTCCCTAGGCTAATTGTTGTCGAATTAGGGTTTTTAACCAATCTTGTGCATCCAATAGGTGTGTTTGTGTCATTGGATGAACTTTATGTCATTCTCGACCTCCCTACACTTAATCTTGTCCAATTAGGGTTTCTAACAAATCTTGTGCATCCAATCGGTGTTTTTGTGTCATTGGATGAACAATTAGCTCATTTTCGTCCTCCCTAGGCTAATTCTTGTCCAATTAGGGTTTTTAACCAATCTTGTGCATCCAATAGGTGTTTTGTGTCATTGGATGAATATTTAGGTCATTTTCGTCCTCCCTACACTTAATCTTTCCAATTAGGGTTTTTAACCAATCTTGTGCATCCAATAGGTGTTTTGTGTCATTGGATGAACAATTAGATCATTTTCGTCCTCCCTAAACTTAATCTTGTACAATTAGGGTTTCTAACCAATCTTGTGCATCCATTAGGTGTTTTTGTGTCATTGGATGAACATTTAGGTCAGTTTCATCCTCCCTAGTCTTATGCTTGTCCAATTAGGGTTTCTAACCAATCTTGTGCATCCAATTGTTGTGTTTTTGTCATTGGATGAACAATTAGGTCATTTTCGACCTCCCTAGTCTTATTCTTGTCCAATCAGGGTTTCTAACCAATCTTGTGCATCCAATAGGTGTTTTGTGTCATTGGAAGAACATTTAGATGATTTTCGTCCGCCCTACACTTAATCTTGTCCAATTAGGGTTTCTAACCAATCTTGTGCATCCAATAGGTGTTTTGTGTCATTGGATGAACATTTAGGTCATTTTCGTCATCCCTAGGCTAATTCTTATCCAATTAGGGTTGTTAACCAATCTTGTAATCTTGTGCATCCAATATGTGTTTTGTGTCGTTGGATGAATATTTAGGTCATTTTCGTCCTCCCTACACTTAATCTTGTCCAATTAGGGATTTTAACCAATATTGTGCATTCAATAGGTGTTTTGTGTCATTGGATGAACATTTAGGTCATTTTCGTCGTCCCTACACTTAATGTTGTCCAATTAGGCTCTTTAACCAATCTTGTGCATCCATTAGGTGTTTTTGTGTCATTGGATGAACATTTAGGTCATTTTCGAACTCCCTAGGCTAATTCTTGTCCAATTAGGGTTTTTAACCAATCTTGTGCATCCATTAGGTGTTTTTGTGTCATTGGATGAACATTTAGGTCATTTTCGTCCTCCCTACACTTAATCTTGTCCAATTAGGGTTTTTAGCCAATCTTGTGCATCCAATAGGTGTTTTGTGTCATTGGATGAACATTAAGGTCATTTTCGTCCTCCCTACACTTAATCTAGTCCAATTAGGGTTTTTAACCAATCTTGTGCATCCATTAGGTTTTTTGGTGTCATTGGATGAACATTTAGGTCATTTTCGAACTCCCTAGGCTAATTCTTGTCCAATAAGGGTTTTTAACCAATCTTGTGCATCCAACAGGTGTTTTGTGTCATTGGATGAACATTTAGGTCATTTTCATCCTCCCTACACTTAATGTAGTCCAATTAAGGTTTTTAACCAATCTTGTGCATCCATGAGGTGTTTTTGTGTCATTGGATGAACATTTAGGTCATTTTCGAACTCCCTAGGCTAATTCTTGTCCAATTAGGGTTTTTAACAAATCTTGTTCATCCATTAGGTGTTTTTATGTCATAGGATGAACATTTAGGTCATTTTCATCCTCCCTAGGCTAGTTCTTGTCCAATTAAGGTTTTTAACCAATCTTGTGCATCGAATAGGTGTTTTGTGTCATTGGATGAACATTTACGTCATTTTCGTCCTCCCTAAACTTAATGTAGTCCAATTAGGGTTTTTAACCAATCTTGTACATCCATTAGGTGTTTTTGTGTCATTGGATGAACATTTAGGTCATTTTCGTCCTCCCTAGGCTAATTGTTGTCGAACTAGGGTTTTTAACCAATCTTGTGCATCCAACAGGTGTGTTTGTGTCATTGGATGAACTTTATGTCATTCTCGACCTCCCTACACTTAATCTTGTCCAATTAGGGTTTCTAACAAATCTTGGGCATCCAATCGGTGTTTTTGTGTCATTGGATGAACAATTAGCTCATTTTCGTCCTCCCTAGGCTAATTCTTGTCCAATTAGGGTTTTTAACCAATCTTGTGCATCCAATAGGTGTTTTGTGTCATTGGATGAATATTTAGGTCATTTTCGTCCTCCCTACACTTAATCTTTCCAATTAGGGTTTTTAACCAATCTTGTGCATCCAATAGGTGTTTTGTGTCATTGGATGAACAATTAGATCATTTTCGTCCTCCCTAAACTTAATCTTGTCCAATTAGGGTTTCTAACCAATCTTGTGCATCCATTAGGTGTTTTTGTGTCATTGGATGAACATTTGCGTCAGTTTCATTCTCCCTAGTCTTATGCTTGTCCAATTAGGGTTTCTAACCAATCTTGTGCATCCAATTGTTGTGTTTGTGTCATTGGATGAACAATTAGGTCATTTTCGACCTCCCTAGTCTTATTCTTGTCCAATCAGGGTTTCTAACCAATCTTGTGCATCCAATAGGTGTTTTGTGTCATTGGAAGAACATTTAGGTGATTTTCGTCCGCCCTACACTTAATCTTGTCCAATTAGGGTTTCTAACCAATCTTGTGCATCCAATAGGTGTTTTGTGTCATTGGATGAACATTTAAGTCATTTTCGTCATCCCTAGGCTAATTCTTATCCAATTAGGGTTTTTAACCAATCTTGTAATCTTGTGCATCCAATATGTGTTTTGTGTCGTTGGATGAATATTTAGGTCATTTTCGTCCTCCCTACACTTAATCTTGTCCAATTAGGGATTTTAACCAATATTGTGCATTCAATAGGTGTTTTGTGTCATTGGATGAACATTTAGGTCATTTTCGTCGTCCCTACACTTAATATTGTCCAATTAGGCTCTTTAACCAATCTTGTGCATCCATTAGGTGTTTTTGTGTCATTGGATGAACATTTAGGTCATTTTCGAACTCCCTAGGCTAATTCTTGTCCAATTAGGGTTTTTAACCAATCTTGTGCATCCATTAGGTGTTTTTGTGTCATTGGATGAACATTTAGGTCATTTTCGTCCTCCCTACACTTAATCTTGTCCAATTAGGGTTTTTAACCAATCTTGTGCATCCATAAGGTGTTTTGTGTCATTGGATGAACATTTAGGTCATTTTCGTCCTCCCTACAATTAATCTTGTCCAATTAGGGTTTTTAACCAATCTTGTGCATCCATTAGTTTTTTTGTGTCATTGGATAAACATTTAGGTCATTTTCGAACTCCCTAGACTAATTCTTGTCCAATAAGGGTTTTTAACCAATCTTGTGCATCCAATAGGTGTTTTGTGTCATTGGATGAACATTTAGGTCATTTTCATCCTCCCTACACTTAATGTAGTCCAATTAAGGTTTTTAACCAATCTTGTGCATCCATTAGGTGTTTTTGTGTCATTGGATGAACATTTAGGTCATTTTCGAACTCCCTAGGCTAATTCTTGTCCAATTAGGGTTTTTAACCAATCTTGTGCATCCAATAGGTGTTTTGTGTCATTGGATGAACATTTAAGTCATTTTCGTCCTCCCTACACTTAATGTTGTCCAATTAGGGTTTTTAACCAATCTTGTGCATCCATAAGGTTTTTTTGTGTCAGTGGATGAACATTTAGGTCATTTTCGAACTCCCTAGGCTAATTCTTGTCCAATAAGGGTTTTTAACCAATCTTGTGCATCCAATAGGTGTTTTGTGTCATTGGATGAACATTTAGGTCATTTTCATCCTCCCTACACTTAATGTAGTCCAATTAAGGTTTTTAACCAATCTTGTGCATCCATTAGGTGTTTTTGTGTCATTGGATGAACATTTAGGTCAGTTTCATCCTCCCTAGTCTTATGCTTGTCCAATTAGGGTTTCTAACCAATCTTGTGCATCCAACAGGTGTGTTTGTGTCATTGGATGAACTTTATGTCATTCTCGACCTCCCTACACTTAATCTTGTCCAATTAGGGTTTCTAACAAATCTTGTGCATCCAATCGGTGTTTTTGTGTCATTGGATGAACAATTAGCTCATTTTCGTCCTCCCTAGGCTAATTCTTGTCCAGTTAGGATTTTTAACCAATCTTGTGCATCCAATAGGTGTTTTGTGTCATTGGATGAATATTTAGGTCATTTTCGTCCTCCCTACACTTAATCTTTCCAATTAGGGTTTTTAACCAATCTTGTGCATCCAATAGGTGTTTTGTGTCATTGGATGAACAATTAGATCATTTTCGTCCTCCCTAAACTTAATCTTGTCCAATTAGGGTTTCTAACCAATGTTGTGCATCCATTAGGTGTTTTTGTGTCATTGGATGAACATTTAGGTCAGTTTCATCCTCCCTAGTCTTATGCTTGTCCAATTAGGGTTTCTAACCAATCTTGTGCATTCAATTGTTGTGTTTGTGTCATTGGATGAACAATTAGGTCATTTTCGACCTCCCTAGTCTTATTCTTGTCCAATCAGGGTTTCTAACCAATCTTGTGCATCCAATAGGTGTTTTGTGTCATTGGATGAACATTTATGTGATTTTCGTCCGCCCTACACTTAATCTTGTCCAATTAGGGTTTCTAACCAATCTTGTGCATCCAATAGGTGTTTTGTGTCATTGGATGAACATTTAGGTCATTTTCGTCTCCCTACAATTAATGTAGTCCAATTAGGGTTTTAACAAATCTTGTGCATCCATTAGGTGTTTTTGTGTCATTGGATGAATATTTAGGTCATTTTCGTCATCCCTAGGCTAATTCTTATCCAATTAGGGTTTTTAACCAATCTTGTAATCTTGTGCATCCAATATGTGTTTTGTGTCGTTGGATGAATATTTAGGTCATTTTCGTCCTCCCTACACGTAATCTTGTCCAATTAGGGATTTTAACCAATATTGTGCATTCAATAGGTGTTTTGTGTCATTGGATGAACATTTAGGTCATTTTCGTCGTCCCTACACTTAATGTAGTCCAATTAGGCTTTTTAACCAATCTTGTGCATCCATTAGGTGTTTTTGTGTCATTGGATGAACATTTAGGTCATTTTCGAACTCCCTAGGCTAATTCTTGTCCAATTAGGGTTTTTAACCAATCTTGTGCATCCATTAGGTGTTTTTGTGTCATTGGATGAACATTTAGGTCATTTTCGTCCTCCCTACACTTAATCTTGTCCAATTAGGGTTTTTAACCAATCTTGTGCATCCATAAGGTTTTTTTGTGTCATTGGATGAACATTTAGGTCATTTTCGAACTCCCTAGGCTAATTCTTGTCCAATAAGGGATTTTAACCAATCTTGTGCATCCAATAGGTGTTTTGTGTCATTGGATGAACATTTAGGTCATTTTCGTCGTCCCTACACTTAATGTAGTCCAATTAGGCTTTTTAACCAATCTTGTGCATCCATTAGGTGTTTTTGTGTCATTGGATGAACATTTAGGTCATTTTCGAACTCCCTAGGCTAATTCTTGTCCAATTAGGGTTTTTAACCAATCTTGTGCATCCTTTAGGTGTTCTTGTGTCATCGGATGAACATTTAGGTCATTTTCGTCCTCCCTACACTTAATGTAGTCCAATTAGTGTTTTTAACCAATCTTGTGCATCCAATAGGTGTTTTGTGTCATTGGATGAATATTTAGGTCATTTTCGTCCTCCCAACACTTAATCTTGTCCAATTAGGGTTTTTAACCAATCTTGTGCATCCAATAGGTGTTTTGTGTCATTGGATGAACAATTAGATCATTTTTGTCCTCCCTAAACTTAATCTTGTCCAATTATGGTTTCTAACCAATCTTGTGCATCCATTAGGTGTTTTTGTGTCATTGGATGAACATTTAGGTCATTTTTGAACTCCCTAGACTAATTCTTGTCCAATTAGGGTTTTTAACCAATCTTGTGCATCCATTAGGTGTTTTTGTGTCATTGGATGAACATTTAGGTCATTTTCGTTCTCCCTACACTTAATCTTGTCCAATTAGGGTTTTTAACCAATCTTGTGCATCCAATAGGTGTTTTGTGTCATTGGATGAACATTTAGGTCATTTTCGTCCTCCTTATGCTAATTCTTATCCAATTAGGGTTTTTAACCAATCTTGTGCATCCAATAGGTGTTTTGTGTCATTGGATGAACATTTAGGTCATTTTCGTCCTCCTTATGCTAATTCTTATCCAATTAGGGTTTTTAACCAATCTTGTGCATCCAATAGGTGTTTTGTGTCATTGGATGAACATTTAGGTCATTTTCGTCCTCCCTACACTTAATCTTGTCCAATTAGGGTTTTTAACCAATCTTGTGCATCCATTAGGTGTTTTTCTGTCATTGGATAAACATTTAGGTCATTTTTGTCCTCCCTAGGCTAATTCTTATCCAATAAGGGTTTTTAACCAATCTTGTGCATCCAATAGGTGTTTTGTGTCATTAGATGAACATTTAGGTCATTTTCATCCTCCCTACACTTAATGTAATCCAATTAAGGTTTTTAACCAATCTTGTGCATCCATTAGGTGTTTTTGTGTCATTGGATGAACATTTAGGTCATTTTCGAACTCCCTAGGCTAATTCTTGTCCAATTAGGGTTTTTAACCAATCTTGTGCATCCATTAGGTGTTTTCCTGTCATTGGATGAAGATTTAGGTCATTTTCGTCCTCCCTACACTTAATCTTGTCCAATTAGGGTTTTTAACCAATCTTGTGCATCCATTAGGTGTTTTTGTGTCATTGGATGAACATTTAGGTCATTTTCGAACTCCCTAGGCTAATTCTTGTCCAATTAGGGTTTTTAACCAATCTTGTGCATCCATTAGGTGTTTTTGTGTCATTGGATGAACGTATAGGTCATTTTTGTCCTCCCTAGGCTAATTCTTGTCCAATTAGGGTTTTTAACCAATCTTGTGCATCCATTAGGTGTTTTTGTGTCATTGGATGAACATTTAGGTCATTTTTGTCCTCCCTAGGCTAATTCTTGTCCAATTAGGGTTTTTAACCAATCTTGTCCATCCAATAGGTGTGTTTGTGTCATTGGATGAACAATTAAGTCATTTTCGTCCTCCCTAGGCTAATTCTTGTCAAATTAGGGTTTTTAACCGATCTTGTGCAATCAATAGGTGTTTTGTGTCATTGGATGAACATTTAGGTTATTTTCGTCCTCCCTACACTTAATGTAGTCCAATTAGGGTTTTTAACCAATCTTGTGCATCCATTAGGTGTTTTTGTGTCATTGGATGAACATTTAGGTCATTTTCGAACTCCCTAGGCTAATTCTTGTCCAATTAGGGTTTTTAACCAATCTTGTGCATCCATTAGGTGTTTTTGTGTCATTGGATGAACATTTAGGTCATTTTTGTCCTCCCTAGGCTAATTCTTGTCCAATTAGGGTTTTTAACCAATCTTGTACATCCAATAGGTGTTTTGTGTCATTGGATGAACATTTAGGTCGTTTTTCATCCTCCCTAGGCTTATGCTTGTCCAATTAGGGTTTCTAACCAATCTTGTGCATCCAATAGTTGTGTTTGTGTCGTTGGATGAACAATTAGGTCATTTTCGACCTCCCTAGGCTTATGCTTGTCCAATTAGGGTTTCTAACCAATCTTGTGCATCCAATAGTTGTGTTTGTGTCATTGGATGAACAATTAGGTCATTTTCGACCTCCCTAGGCTTATTCTTGTCCAATTAGGGTTTCTAACCAATCTTTTGCATCCAATAGGTGTGTTTGTGTCATTGGATGAACAATTAAGTCATTTTCGTCCTCCCTAGGCTAATTCTTGTCAAATTAGGGTTTTAACCAATCTTGTGCAATCAATAGGTGTTTTGTGTCATTCGACGAACATTTAGGTTATTTTCGTCCTCCCTACACCTAATGTAGTCCAATTAGGGTTTTTAACCAATCTTGTGCATCCATTAGGTGTTTTTGTGTCATTGGATGAACATTTAGGTCATTTTCGAACTCCCTAGGCTAATTCTTGTCCAATTAGGGTTTTTAACCAATCTTGTGCATCCATTAGGTGTTTTTGTGTCATTGGATGAACATTTAGGTCATTTTCGTCCTCCCTACACTTAATCTTGTCCAATTAGGGTTTTTAACCAATCTTGTGCATCCATAAGGTTTTTTTGTGTCATTGGATGAACATTTAGGTCATTTTCGAACTCCCTAGGCTAATTCTTGTCCAATAAGGGATTTTAACCAATCTTGTGCATCCAATAGGTGTTTTGTGTCATTTGATGAACATTTAGGTCATTTTCATCCTCCCTACACTTAATGTAGTCCAATTAAGGTTTTTAACCAATCTTGTGCATCCATTAGGTGTTTTTGTGTCATTGGATGAACATTTAGGTCATTTTCGAACTCCCTAGGCTAATTCTTGTCCAATTAGGGTTTTTAATCAATCTTGTGCATCCATTAGGTGTTTTTATGTCATAGGATGAAAATTTAGGTCATTTTCATCCTCCCTAGGCTAATTCTTGTCCAATTAAGGTTTTTAACCAATCTTGTGCATCGAATAGGTGTTTTGTGTCATTGGATGAACATTTACGTCATTTTCGTCCTCCCTTCACTTAATGTAGTCCAATTAGGGTTTTTAACCAATCTTGTACATCCATTAGGTGTTTTTGTGTCATTGGATGAACATTTAGGTGATTTTCGTCCTCCCTAGGCTAATTGTTGTCGAATTAGGGTTTTTAACCAATCTTGTGCATCCAACAGGTGTGTTTGTGTCATTGGATGAACTTTATGTCATTCTCGACCTCCCTACACTTAATCTTGTCCAATTAGGGTTTCTAACAAATCTTGTGCATCCAATCGGTGTTTTTGTGTCATTGGATGAACAATTAGCTCATTTTCGTCATCCCTAGGCTAATTCTTGTCCAATTAGGATTTTTAACCAATCTTGTGCATCCAATAGGTGTTTTGTGTCATTGGATGAATATTTAGGTCATTTTCGTCCTCCCTACACTTAATCTTTCCAATTAGGGTTTTTAACCAATCTTGTGCATCCAATAGGTGTTTTGTGTCATTGGATGAACAATTAGATCATTTTCGTCCTCCCTAAACTTAATCTTGTCCAATTAGGGTTTCTAACCAATGTTGTGCATCCATTAGGTGTTTTTGTGTCATTGGATGAACATTTAGGTCAGTTTCATCCTCCCTAGTCTTATGCTTGTCCAATTAGGGTTTCTAACCAATCTTGTGCATCCAATTGTTGTGTTTGTGTCATTGGATGAACAATTAGGTCATTTTCGACCTCCCTAGTCTTATTCTTGTCCAATCAGGGTTTCTAACCAATCTTGTGCATCCAATAGGTGTTTTGTGTCATTGGATGAACATTTATGTGATTTTCGTCCGCCCTACACTTAATCTTGTCCAATTAGGGTTTCTAACCAATCTTGTGCATCCAATAGGTGTTTTGTGTCATTGGATGAACATTTAGGTCATTTTCGTCTCCCTACACTTAATGTAGTCCAATTAGGGTTTTAACCAATCTTGTGCATCCATTAGGTGTTTTTGTGTCATTGGATGAATATTTAGGTCATTTTCGTCATCCCTAGGCTAATTCTTATCCAATTAGGGTTTTTAACCAATCTTGTAATCTTGTGCATCCAATATGTGTTTTGTGTCGTTGGATGAATATTTAGGTCATTTTCGTCCTCCCTACACTTAATCTTGTCCAATTAGGGATTTTAACCAATATTGTGCATTCAATAGGTGTTTTGTGTCATTGGATGAACATTTAGGTCATTTTCGTCGTCCCTACACTTAATGTAGTCCAATTAGGCTTTTTAACCAATCTTGTGCATCCATTAGGTGTTTTTGTGTCATTGGATGAACATTTAGGTCATTTTCGAACTCCCTAGGCTAATTCTTGTCCAATTAGGGTTTTTAACCAATCTTGTGCATTCATTAGGTGTTTTTGTGTCATTGGATGAACATTTAGGTCATTTTCGTCCTCCCTACACTTAATCTTGTCCAATTAGGGTTTTTAACCAATCTTGTGCATCCAATAGGTGTTTTGTGTCATTGGATGAACATTTAGGTCATTTTCGTGCTACCTAAACTTAATCTTGTCAAATTAGGGTTTCTAACCAATCTTGTGCATCCAATAGGTGTTTTTGTGTCATTGGATGAACAATTAGGTCATTTTCGTCCTCCCTAGGCTAATTCTTGTCCAATTAGGGTTTCTAACCAATCTTGTGCATCCAATTGGTGTTTTGTGTCATTGGATGAACAATTAGGTCATTTTCGTCCTCCCTAGGCTAATTCTTGTCCAATTAGGGTTTCTAACCAATCTTGTGCATCCAATAGGTGTTTTGTGTCATTGGATGAACATTTAGGTCACTTTCGTCCTCCCTAAACTTAATCTTGTCCAATTAGGGTTTCAAGCCAATCTTGTGCATCCAATATGTGTTTTTGTGTCATTGGATTAACATTTAGGTCATTTTCGTCCTCCCTACACTTAATCTTGTCCAATTAGGGTTTTTAACCAATCTTGTGCATCCAATAGGTGTTTTTGGTCATTGGATGAACACTTAGGTCATTTTCGTGCTACCTAAACTTAATCTTGTCCAATTAGGGTTTCTAACCAATCTTGTGCATCCAATAGGTGTTTTTGTGTCATTGGATGAATAATTAGGTCATTTTCGTCCTCCCTAGGCTAATTCTTGTCCAATTAGGGTTTCTAACCAATCTTGTGCATCCAATAGGTGTTTTTGTGTCATTGGATGAACATTTAGGTCATTTTCGTCCTCCCTAGGCTTATGCTTGTCCAATTAGGGTTTCTAACCACTCTTGTGCATCCAATAGGTGTTTTTGTGTCATTGGATGAACAATTAGGTCATTTTCGTCCACCCTAGGCTAATTCTTGTCCAATTACGGTTTCTAACCAATCTTGTGCATCCAATTGGTGTTTTGTGTCATTGGATGAACATTTAGGTCATTTTCGTCCTCCCTAGGCTAATTCTTGTCCAATTAGGGTTTTTAACCAATCTTGTGCATCCAATAGGTGTTTTGTGTCATTGGATGAACATTTAGGTCAATTTCGTCCTCCTTACACTTAATGTAGTCCAATTAGGGTTTTTAACCAATCTTGTGCATCCATTAGGTGTTTTTGTGTCATTGGATGAACATTTAGGTCATTTTCGTCCTCCCTAGGCTAATTGTTGTCCAATTAGGGTTTTTAACCAATCTTGTGCATCCAATAGGTGTGTTTGTGTCATTGGATGAACTTTATGTCATTTTCAACCTCCCTACACTTAATCATGTCCAATTAGGGTTTCTAACCAATCTTGTGCACCCAATAGCTGTTTTTGTGTCATTAGATGAACAATTAGGTCATTTTCGTCCTTCCTAAGCTAATTCTTGTCCAATTAGGGGTTTTAACCAATCTTGTGCATCCAATAGGTGTTTTGTGTCATTGGATGAATATTTAGGTCATTTTCGTCCTCCCTACACTTAATCTTGTCCAATTAGGCTTTCTAACCAATCTTGTGCATCCAATAGGTGTTTTTGTGTCATTGGATGAACAATTAGGTCATTTTCGTCCTCCCTAGGCTAATTTTAGTTCAATTAGGGTTTTTAACCAATCTTGTGCATCCAGTAGGTGTGTTTGTGTCATTGGATGAACATTGAGGTCATTTTCGTCCTCCCTACACTTAATGTAGTCCAATTAGGGTTTTTAACCAATCTTGTGCATCTATTAGGTTTTTTTGTGTCATTGGATGAACATTTAGGTCATTTTCGAACTCCCTAGGCTAATTCTTGTCCAATTAGGGTTTTTAACCAATCTTGTGCATCCATTAGGTGTTTTTGTGTCATTGGATGAACATTTAGGTCATTTTCGTCCTCCCTACACTTAATCTTGTCCAATTAGGGTTTTTAACCAATCTTGTGCATCCAATAGGTGTTTTTGTGTCATTGGATGAACAATTAGGTCATTTTCGTCCTCCCTAGGCTAATTCTTGTCCAATTAGGGTTTTTAACCAATCTTGTGCATCCAATAGGTGTTTCGTGTCATTGGATGAACATTTAGGTCATTTGCGTCCTCCCTACACTTAATGTAGTCCAATTAGGGTTTTCAACCAATCTTGTGCATCCATTAGGTGTTTTTGTGTCATTGGATGAACATTTATGTCATTTTCGTCCTCCCTAGGCTAATTCTTATCCAATTAGGGTTTTTAACTAATCTTTTGCATCCAATAGGTGTTTTGTGTCATTGGATGAACATTTAGGTCATTTTCGTCCTCCCTACACTTAATCTTGTCCAATTAGGGTTTTTAACCAATCTTTTGCATCCATAAGGTGTTTTTGTGTTATTTGATGACCATTTAGGTTATTTTCGTCCTCCCTAGGCTAATTCTAGTACAATTAGGGGTTTTAACCAATCTTGTGCATCCAATAGGTGTTTTGTGTCATTGGATGAACATTTAGGTGATTTTCGTCCGCCCTACACTTAATCTTGTCCAATTAGGGTTTCTAACCAATCTTGTGCATCCAATAGGTGTTTTGTGTCATTGGATGAACATTTAGGTCATTTTCGTCTCCCTACACTTAATGTACTCCAATTAGGGTTTATCCAATCTTGTGCATCCATTAGGTGTTTTTGTGTCATTGGATGAATATTTAGGTCATTTTCGTCATCCCTAGGATAATTCTTATCCAATTAGGGTTTTTAACCAATCTTGTAATCTTGTGCATCCAATATGTGTTTTGTATCGTTGGATGAATATTTAGGTCATTTTCGTCCTCCCTACACTTAATCTTGTCCAATTAGGGATTTTAACCAATATTGTGCATTGAATAGGTGTTTTGTGTCATTGGATGAACATTTAGGTCATTTTCGTCGTCCCTACACTTAATGTAGTCCAATTAGGCTTTTTAACCAGTCTTGTGCATCCATTAGGTGTTTTTGTGTCATTGGATGAACATTTAGGTCATTTTCGAACTCCCTAGGCTAATTCTTGTCCCATTAGGGTTTTTAACCAATCTTGTGCATCCATTAGGTGTTTTGGTGTCATTGGATGAACATTTAGGTCATTTTCGTCCTCCCTACACTTAATCTTGTCCAATTAGGGTTTTTAACCAATCTTGTGCATCCATTAGGTTTTTTTGTGTCATTGGATGAACATTTAGGTCATTTTCGTCCTCCCTACACTTAATCTTGTCCAATTAGGGTTTTTAACCAATCTTGTGCATCCAATAGGTGTTTTGTGTCATTGGATGAACATTTAGGTCATTTTCGTCCTCCCTACACTTAATCTTGTCCAATTAGGGTTTTTAACCAATCTTGTGCATCCATTAGGTGTTTTTCTGTCATTGGATAAACATTTAGGTCATTTTTGTCCTCCCTAGGCTAATTCTTATCCAATAAGGGTTTTTAACCAATCTTGTGCATCCAATAGGTGTTTTGTGTCATTGGATGAACATTTAGGTCATTTTCATCCTCCCTACACTTAATGTAATCCAATTAAGGTTTTTAACCAATCTTGTGCATCCATTAGGTGTTTTTGTGTCATTGGATGAACATTTAGGTCATTTTCGAACTCCCTAGGCTAATTCTTGTCCAATTAGGGTTTTTAACCAATCTTGTGCATCCATTAGGTGTTTTTGTGTCATTGGATGAACATTTAGGTCATTTTCGTCCTCCCTACACTTAATCTTGTCCAATTAGGGTTTTTAACCAATCTTGTGCATCCATAAGGTGTTTTTGTGTCATTGGATGAACATTTAGGTCATTTTCGAACTCCCTAGGCTAATTCTTGTCCAATAAGGGATTTTAACCAATCTTGTGCATCCAATAGGTGTTTTGTGTCATTGGATGAACATTTAGGTCATTTTCATCCTCCCTACACTTAATGTAGTCCAATTAAGGTTTTTAACCAATCTTGTGCATCCATTAGGTGTTTTTGTGTCATTGGATGAACATTTAGGTCATTTTCGAACTCCCTAGGCTAATTCTTGTCCAATTAGGGTTTTTAATCAATCTTGTGCATCCATTAGGTGTTTTTATGTCATAGGATGAAAATTTAGGTCATTTTCATCCTCCCTAGGCTAATTCTTGTCCAATTAAGGTTTTTAACCAATCTTGTGCATCGAATAGGTGTTTTGTGTCATTGGATGAACATTTACGTCATTTTCGTCCTCCCTTCACTTAATGTAGTCCAATTAGGGTTTTTAACCAATCTTGTACATCCATTACGTGTTTTTGTGTCATTGGATGAACATTTAGGTCATTTTCGTCCTCCCTAGGCTAATTGTTGTCGAATTAGGGTTTTTAACCAATCTTGTGCATCCAATAGGTGTGTTTGTGTCATTGGATGAACTTTATGTCATTCTCGACCTCCCTACACTTAATCTTGTCCAATTAGGGTTTCTAACAAATCTTGTGCATCCAATCGGTGTTTTTGTGTCATTGGATGAACAATTAGCTCATTTTCGTCCTCCCTAGGCTAATTCTTGTCCAATTAGGGTTTTTAACCAATCTTGTGCATCCAATAGGTGTTTTGTGTCATTGGATGAATATTTAGGTCATTTTCGTCCTCCCTACACTTAATCTTTCCAATTAGGTTTTGAACCAATCTTGTGCATCCAATAGGTGTTTTGTGTCATTGGATGAACAATTAGATCATTTTCGTCATCCCTAAACTTAATCTTGTCCAATTAGGGTTTCTAACCAATCTTGTGCATCCATTAGGTGTTTTTGTGTCATTGGATGAACATTTAGGTCAGTTTCATCCTACCTAGTCTTATGCTTGTCCAATTAGGGTTTCTAACCAATCTTGTGCATCCAATTGTTGTGTTTGTGTCATTGGATGAACAATTAGGTCATTTTCGAACTCCGTAGTCTTATTGTTGTCCAATGAGGGTTTTTAACCAATCTTGTGCATCCAATAGGTGTTTTGTGTCATAGGATGAACATTTAGGTGATTTTCGTCCGCCCTACACTTAATCTTGTCCAATTAGGGTTTCTAACCAATCTTGTGCATCCAATAGGTGTTTTCTGTCATTGGATGAACATTTAGGTCATTTTCGTCTCCCTACACTTAATGTACTCCAATTAGGGTTTATCCAATCTTGTGCATCCATTAGGTGTTTTTGTGTCATTGGATGAATATTTAGGTCATTTTCGTCATCCCTAGGATAATTCTTATCCAATTAGGGTTTTTAACCAATCTTGTAATCTTGTTCATCCAATATGTGTTTTGTATCGTTGGATGAATATTTAGGTCATTTTCGTCCTCCCTACACTTAATCTTGTCCAATTAGGGATTTTAACCAATATTGTGCATTGAATAGGTGTTTTGTGTCATTGGATGAACATTTAGGTCATTTTCGTCGTCCCTACACTTAATGTAGTCCAATTAGGCTTTTTAACAAGTCTTGTGCATCCATTAGGTGTTTTTGTGTCATTGGATGAACATTTAGGTCATTTTCGAACTCCCTAGGCTAATTCTTGTCCCATTAGGGTTTTTAACCAATCTTGTGCATCCATTAGGTGTTTTGGTGTCATTGGATGAACATTTAGGTCATTTTCGTGCTCCCTACACTTAATCATGTCCAATTAGGGTTTTTAACCAATCTTGTGCATCCATTAGGTTTTTTTGTGTCATTGGATGAACATTTAGGTCATTTTCGTCCTCCCTAGGCTAATTCTTGTCCAATAAGTGTTTTTAACCAATCTTGTGCATTTAATAGGTGTTTTGTGTCATTGGATGAACATTTAGGTCAGTTTCATCCTCCCTAGTCTTATGCTTGTCCAATTAGGGTTTCTAACCAATCTTGTGCATCCAATTATTGTGTTTGTGCCATTGGTTGAACAATTAGGTCATTTTCGACCTCCCTAGTCTTATTCTTGTCCAATCAGGGTTTCTAACCAATCTTGTGCATCCAATAGGTGTTTTGTGTCATTGGATGAACATTTAGGTGATTTTCGTCCGCCCTACACTTAATCTTTTCCAATTAGGGTTTCTAACCAATCTTGTGCATCCAATAGGTGTTTTTGCGTCATTGGATGAATAATTAGGTCATTTTCGTCCACCCCAGGCTAATTCTTGTCCAATTAGGGTTTTTAACCAATCTTGTGTATCCAATAGGTGTTTTGTGTCATTGGATGAATATTTAGGTCATTTTCGTCTCCCAACACTTATTGTAGTCCAATTAGGGTTTTAACCAATCTTGTGCATCGTTTTGGTGTTTTTGTGTCATTGGATGAATATTTAGGTCATTTTCGTCATCCCTAGGCTAATTCTTATCCAATTAGGGTTTTTAACCAATCTTGTAATCTTTTCCATCCAATATGTGTTTTGTGTCGTTGGATGAATATTTAGGTCATTTTCGTCCTCCCTACACTTAATCTTGTCCAATTAGGGATTTTAACCAATATTGTGCATTCAATAGGTGTTTTGTGTCATTGGATGAACGTTTAGGTCATTTTCGTCGTCCCTACACTTAATGTAGTCCAATTAGGCTTTTTAACCAATCTAGTGCATCCATTAGGTGTTTTTGTGTCATTGGATGAACATTTAGGTCATTTTCGTCCTCCCTAGGCTAATTGTTGTCGAATTAGGGTTTTTAACCAATCTTGTGCATTCATTAGGTGTTTTTGTGTCATTGGATGAACATTTAGGTCATTTTCGTCCTCCCTACACTTAATCTTGTCCAATTAGGGTTTTTAACCAATCTTGTGCATCCAATAGGTGTTTTGTGTCATTGGATGAACATTTAGGTCATTTTCGTCCTCCCTAGGCTTATTCTTGTCCAATTAGGGTTTCTAACCAATCTTGTGCATCCAATAGGTGTGTTTGTGTCAGTGGATGAACAATTAAGTCATTTTCGTCCTCCCTAGGCTAATTCATATCAAATTAAGGTTTTTAACCAATCTTGTGCAATCAATAGGTGTTTTGTGTCAATGGATGAACATTTAGGTCGTTATTCATCCTCCCTAGGCTTATGCTTATCCAATTAGGGTTTCTAACCAATCTTGTGCATCCAATAGTTGTGTTTGTGTCATTGGATGAACAATTAGGTCATTTTCGACCTCCCTAGGCTTATTCTTGTCCAATTAGGGTTTCTAACCAATCTTGTGCATCCAATAGGTGTGTTTGTGTCATTGGATGAACAATTAAGTGATTTTCGTCCTCCCTAGGCTAATTCTTGTCCAATTAGGGTTTTTAACCAATCTTGTGTATCCAATAGGTGTTTTGTGTCATTGGATGAACATTTAGGTCATTTTCGTCCTCCCTACACTTAATGTAGTCCAATTAGGGTGTTTAACCATTCTTGTACATCCATTAGGTGTTTTTGTGTCATTGGATGAACATTTATGTCATTTACGTCATACCTAGGCTAATTCTTATCCAATTAGGGTTTTTAACCAATCTTATGCATCCAATACGTGTTTTGTGTCATTGGATGAACATTTAGGTGATTTTCGTCCTCCCTACACTTAATCTTGTCCAATTAGGGTTTTTAACTAATCTTGTGCATCCAATAGGTGTTTTGTGTCATTGGATGAACATTTAGGTCATTTTCGTCCTTCCTAATCTTAATGTAGTCCAATTAGGGTTTTTAACCATTCTTGTGCATCCATTAGGTGTTTTTGTGTCATTGGATGAACATTTAGGTCATTTTCGTCCTCCCTAGGCTAATTCTTGTCCCATTAGGGTTTTTAACTAATCTTTTGCATCCATTAGGTGTTTTGTGTCATTGGATGAACATTTAGGTCATTTTCGTCCTCCCTACACTTAATCTTGTGCAATTAGGGTTTTTAACCAATCTTGTGCATTCATTAGGTGTTTTTGGGTCATTGGATGAACATTTAGGTTATTTTCGTCCTCCCTAGGCTAATTCTAGTACAATTAGGGGTTTTAACCAATCTTGTGCATCCAATAGGTGTTTTGTGTCATTGGATGAATATTTAGGTCATTTTCGTCCTCCCTACACTTAATCTTGTCCAATTCGGGTTTTTAACCAATCTTGTGCATCCAATAGGTGTTTTGTGTCATTGGATGAACAATTAGATCATTTTGGACCTCCCTAAACATAATCTTGTCCAATTAGAGTTTCTAACCAATCTTGTGCATCCATTAGGTGTTTTTGTGTCATTGGATGAATATTTAGGTCATTTTCATCCTCCATAGTCTTATGCTTGTCCAATTAGGGTTTCTAACCAATCTTGTCCATCCAATAGTTGTGTTTGTGTCATTGGATGAACATTTAGGTCATTGTCGTCCTCCCTAGGCTAATTCTTGTCCAATTAGGGTTTTTAACTAATCTTTTGCATCCAATAGGTGTTTTGTGTCATTGGATGAACATTTAGGTCATTTTCGTCCTCCCTACACTTAATCTTGTCCAATTAGGGTTTTTAACCAATCTTGTGCATCCATTAGGTGTTTTTGTGTCATTGGATAAACATTTAGGTCATTTTCGAACTCCATAGGCTAATTCTTTTCCAATTAGGGGTTTTAACCAATCTTGTGCGTCCAATAGGTGTTTTTGTGTCATTGGATGAACATTTAGGTCATTTTCGTCCTCCCTAGGCTAATTCTTGTCCAATTAGGGTTTTTAACCAATCTTGTGCATCCAATAGGTGTTTTGTGTCATTGGATGAACGTTTAGGTCATTTTCGTCCTCCCTAGGCTAATTCTTGTCCAATTAGGGTTTTTAACCAATCTTGTGCATCCAATAGGTGTTTTGTGTCATTGGATGAACATTTAGGTCATTTTCGTCCTCCCTAGGCTTATTCTTGTCCAATTAGGGTTTCTAACCAATCTTTTGCATCCAATAGGTGTGTTTGTGTCAGTGGATGATCAATTAAGTCATTTTCGTCCTCCCTAGGCTAATTCATATCAAATTAAGGTTTTTAACCAATCTTGTGCAATCAATAGGTGTTTTGTGTCAATGGATGAATATTTAGTTTATTTTCGTCCTTCCTACACTTAATGTAGTCCAATTAGGGTTTTTAACCAATCTTGTGCATCCATTAGGTGTTTTTGTGTCATTGGATGAACATTTAGGTCATTATTGTCCTCCCTAGGCTAATTCTTGTCCAATTAAGGTTTTTAACCAATCTTGTCCATTCAATAGGTGTTTTGTGTCATTGGATGAACATTTAGGTCGTTATTCATCCTCCCTAGGCTTATGCTTATCCAATTAGGGTTTCTAACCAATCTTGTGCATCCAATAGTTGTGTTTGTGTCATTGGATGAACAATTAGGTCATTTTCGACCTCCCTAGGCTTATGCTTGTCCAATTAGGGTTTCTAACCAATCTTGTGCATCCAATAGTTGTGTTTGTGTCATTGGATGAACAATTAGGTCATTTTCGACCTCCCTAGGCTTATTCTTGTCCAATTAGGGTTTCTAACCAATCTTGTGCATCCAATAGGTGTGTTTGTGTCATTGGATGAACAATTAAGTGATTTTCGTCCTCCCTAGGCTAATTCTTGTCCAATTAGGGTTTTTAACCAATCTTGTGTATCCAATAGGTGTTTTGTGTCATTGGAAGAACATTTAGGTCATTTTCGTCCTCCCCACACTTAATGTAGTCCAATTAGGGTTTTTAACCATTCTTGTACATCCATTAGGTGTTTTTGTGTCATTGGATGAACATTTATGTCATTTACGTCATAGCTAGGCTGATTCTTATCCAATAGGGGTTTTTAACCAATCTTATGCATCCAATACGTGTTTTGTGTCATTGGATGAACATTTAGGTGATATTCGTCCTCCCTACACTTAATCTTGTCCAATTAGGGTTTTTAACTAATCTTGTGCATGCATTAGGTGTTTTTGTGTCATTGGATGAACATTTAGGTCATTTTTGTCCTCCCTAGGCTTATTCTTGTCCAATTAGGATTTTTAACCAATCTTGTGCATCCAATAGATGTGTTTGTGTCATTGGATGAACTTTATGTCATTTTCGACCTCCCTACACTTAATCTTGTCCAATTAGGGTTTCTAACCAATCTTGTGCATCCAATAGGTGTTTCGTGTCATTGGATGAACATTTAGGTCATTTGCGTCCTCCCTACACTTAATGTAGTCCAATTAGGGTTTTCAACCAATCTTGTGCATCCATTAGGTGTTTTTGTGTCATTGGATAAACATTTAGGTCATTTTCGTCCTCCCTAGGCTAATTCTTGTCCAATTATCGTTTTTAACCAATCTTGTGCATCTAATAGGTGTTTTGTGTCATTGGATGAACATTTAGGTCATTTTCGTCCTTCCTACCCTTAATGTAGTCCAATTAGCGTTTTTAACCATTCTTGTGCATCCATTAGGTGTTTTTGTGTCATTGGATGAACATTTAGGTCATTGTCGTCCTCCCTAGGCTAATTCTTGTCCAATTAGGTTTTTAACTAATCTTTTGCATCCAATAGGTGTTTTGTGTCATTGGATGAACATTTAGGTCATTTTCGTCCTCCCTACACTTAATCTTGTCCAATTAGGGTTTTTAACCAATCTTGTGCATCCATTAGGTGTTTTTGTGTCATTGGATGAACATTTAGGTCATTTTCGACCTCCCTAGGCTAATTCTTGTCCAATTAGGGTTTTTAACCAATCTTGTGCATCCATTAGGTGTTTTTGTGTCATTGGATGAACATTTAGGTCATTTTCGTCCTCCCTACACTTAATCTTGTCCAATTAGGGTTTTTAACCAATCTTGTGCATCCAATAGGTGTTTTGTGTCGTTGGATGAACATTTAGTTCATTTTCGTCCTCCCTACACTTAATCTTGTCCAATTAGGGTTTTTAACCAATCTTGTGCATCCAATAGGTGTTTTGTGTCATTGGATGAACATTTAGGTCATTTTCGTCCTCCCTAGGCTTATTCTTGTCCAATTAGGGTTTCTAACCAATCTTGTGCATCCAATAGGTGTGTTTGTGTCAGTGGATGAACAATTAAGTCATTTTCGTCCTCCCTAGGCTAATTCATATCAAATTAAGGTTTTTAACCAATCTTGTGCAATCAATAGGTGTTTTGTGTCAATGGATGAATATTTAGTTTATTTTCGTCCTTCCTACACTTAATGTAGTCCAATTAGGGTTTTTAACCAATCTTGTGCATCCATTAGGTGTTTTTGTGTCATTGGATGAACATTTAGGTCATTATTGTCCTCCCTAGGCTAATTCTTGTCCAATTAAAGTTTTTAACCAATCTTGTCCATTCAATAGGTGTTTTGTGTCATTGGATGAACATTTAGGTCGTTATTCATCCTCCCTAGGCTTATGCTTATCCAATTAGGGTTTCTAACCAATCTTGTGCATCCAATAGTTGTGTTTGTGTCATTGGATGAACAATTAGGTCATTTTCGACCTCCCTAGGCTTATTCTTGTCCAATTAGGGTTTCTAACCAATCTTGTGCATCCAATAGGTGTGTTTGTGTCATTGGATGAACAATTAAGTGATTTTCGTCCTCCCTAGGCTAATTCTTGTCCAATTAAGGTTTTTAACCAATCTTGTCCATTCAATAGGTGTTTTGTGTCATTGGATGAACATTTAGGTCGTTATTCATCCTCCCTAGGCTTATGCTTATCCAATTAGGGTTTCTAACCAATCTTGTGCATCCAATAGTTGTGTTTGTGTCATTGGATGAACAATTAGGTCATTTTCGACCTCCCTAGGCTTATTCTTGTCCAATTAGGGTTTCTAACCAATCTTGTGCATCCAATAGTTGTGTTTGTGTCATTGGATGAACAATTAGGTCATTTTCGACCTCCCTAGGCTTATTCTTGTCCAATTAGGGTTTCTAACCAATCTTGTGCATCCAATAGGTGTGTTTGTATCATTGGATGAACAATTAAGTGATTTTCGTCCTCCCTAGGCTAATTCTTGTCCAATTAGGGTTTTTAACCAATCTTGTGCATCCAATAGATGTGTTTGTGTCATTGGATGAACATTTAGGTCATTTTCGTCCTCCCTACACTTATTGTAGTCCAATTAGGGTTTTTAACCATTCTTGTACATCCATTAGGTGTTTTTGTGTCATTGGATGAACATTTATGTCATTTACGTCATACCTAGGCTAATTCTTATCCAATTAGGTTTTTTAACCAATCTTATGCATCCAATACGTGTTTTGTGTCATTGGATGAACATTTAGGTGATTTTCGTCCTCCCTACACTTAATCTTGTCCAATTAGGGTTTTTAACTAATCTTGTGCATGCATTAGGTGTTTTTGTGTCATTGGATGAACATTTATGTCATTTTCGTCCTCCCTAGGCTTATTCTTATCCAATTAGGGGTTTTAACCAATCTTGTGCATCCAATAGGTGTTTTGTGTCATTGGATGAACATTTAGGTCATTTTCGTCCTCCCTACACTTAATCTTGTCCAATTAGGGATTCTAACCAATCTTTTGCATCCATTAGGTGTTTTTGTGTCATTTGATGACCATTTAGGTTATTTTCGTCCTCCCTAGGCTAATTCTTGTCCAATTATGGTTTTTAACCAATCTTGTGCATCCAATAGGTGTTTCGTGTCATTGGATGAACATTTAGGTCATTTGCGTCCTCCCTACACTTAATGTAGTCCAATTAGGGTTTTCAACCAATCTTGTGCATCCATTAGGTGTTTTTGTGTCATTGGATGAACATTTATGTCATTTTCGTCCTCCCTAGGCTAATTCTTGTCCAATTAGGGTTTTTAACTAATCTTTTGCATCCAATAGGTGTTTTGTGTCATTGGATGAACATTTAGGTCATTTTCGTCCTCCCTACACTTAATCTTGTCCAATTAGGGTTTTTAACCAATCTTTTGCATCCATTAGGTGTTTTTGTGTCATTTGATGACCATTTAGGTTATTTTCGTCCTCCCTAGGCTAATTCTAGTACAATTAGGGGTTTTAACCAATCTTGTGCATCCAATAGGTGTTTTGTGTCATTGGATGAACATTTAGGTGATTTTCGTCCGCCCTACACTTAATCTTGTCCAATTAGGGTTTCTAACCAATCTTGTGCATCCAATAGGTGTTTTGTGTCATTGGATGAACATTTAGGTGATTTTCGTCCGCCCTACACTTAATCTTTTCCAATTAGGGTTTCTAACCAATCTTGTGCATCCAATAGGTGTTTTTGCGTCATTGGATGAATAATTAGGTCATTTTCGTCCACCCCAGGCTAATTCTTGTCCAATTAGGGTTTTTAACCAATCTTGTGTATCCAATAGGTGTTTTGTGTCATTGGATGAACATTTAGGTCATTTTCGTCTCCCAACACTTAATGTAGTCCAATTAGGGTTTTAACCAATCTTGTGCATCGTTTTGGTGTTTTTGTGTCATTGGATGAATATTTAGGTCATTTTCGTCATCCCTAGGCTAATTCTTATCCAATTAGGGTTTTTAACCAATCTTGTAATCTTTTCCATCCAATATGTGTTTTGTGTCGTTGGATGAATATTTAGGTCATTTTCGTCCTCCCTACACTTAATCTTGTCCAATTAGGGATTTTAACCAATATTGTGCATTCAATAGGTGTTTTGTGTCATTGGATGAACGTTTAGGTCATTTTCGTCGTCCCTACACTTAATGTAGTCCAATTAGGCTTTTTAACCAATCTAGTGCATCCATTAGGTGTTTTTGTGTCATTGGATGAAAATTTAGGTCATTTTCGTCCTCCCTAGGCTAATTGTTGTCGAATTAGGGTTTTTAACCAATCTTGTGCATTCATTAGGTGTTTTTGTGTCATTGGATGAACATTTAGGTCATTTTCGTCCTCCCTACACTTAATCTTGTCCAATTAGGGTTTTTAACCAATCTTGTGCATCCAATAGGTGTTTTGTGTCATTGGATGAACATTTAGGTCATTTTCGTCCTCCCTAGGCTTATTCTTGTCCAATTAGGGTTTCTAACCAATCTTGTGCATCCAATAGGTGTGTTTGTGTCAGTGGATGAACAATTAAGTCATTTTCGTCCTCCCTAGGCTAATTCATATCAAATTAAGGTTTTTAACCAATCTTGTGCAATCAATAGGTGTTTTGTGTCAATGGATGAACATTTAGGTCGTTATTCATCCTCCCTAGGCTTATGCTTATCCAATTAGGGTTTCTAACCAATCTTGTGCATCCAATAGTTGTGTTTGTGTCATTGGATGAACAATTAGGTCATTTTCGACCTCCCTAGGCTTATTCTTGTCCAATTAGGGTTTCTAACCAATCTTGTGCATCCAATAGTTGTGTTTGTGTCATTGGATGAACAATTAGGTCATTTTCGTCCTCCCTAGGCTAATTCTTGTCCAATTAGGGTTTTTAACCAATCTTGTGCATCCAATAGGTGTTTTTGTGTCATTGGATGAACAATTAGGTCATTTTCGTCCTCCCTAGGCTAATTCTTGTCCAATTAGGGTTTTTAACCAATCTTGTGCATCCAATAGGTGTTTCGTGTCATTGGATGAACATTTAGGTCATTTGCGTCCTCCCTACACTTAATGTAGTCCAATTAGGGTTTTCAACCAATCTTGTGCATCCATTAGGTGTTTTTGTGTCATTGGATGAACATTTATGTCATTTTCGTCCTCCCTAGGCTAATTCTTATCCAATTAGGGTTTTTAACTAATCTTTTGCATCCAATAGGTGTTTTGTGTCATTGGATGAACATTTAGGTCATTTTCGTCCTCCCTACACTTAATCTTGTCCAATTAGGGTTTTTAACCAATCTTTTGCATCCATAAGGTGTTTTTGTGTTATTTGATGACCATTTAGGTTATTTTCGTCCTCCCTAGGCTAATTCTAGTACAATTAGGGGTTTTAACCAATCTTGTGCATCCAATAGGTGTTTTGTGTCATTGGATGAACATTTAGGTGATTTTCGTCCGCCCTACACTTAATCTTGTCCAATTAGGGTTTCTAACCAATCTTGTGCATCCAATAGGTGTTTTGTGTCATTGGATGAACATTTAGGTCATTTTCGTCTCCCTACACTTAATGTACTCCAATTAGGGTTTATCCAATCTTGTGCATCCATTAGGTGTTTTTGTGTCATTGGATGAATATTTAGGTCATTTTCGTCATCCCTAGGATAATTCTTATCCAATTAGGGTTTTTAACCAATCTTGTAATCTTGTGCATCCAATATGTGTTTTGTATCGTTGGATGAATATTTAGGTCATTTTCGTCCTCCCTACACTTAATCTTGTCCAATTAGGGATTTTAACCAATATTGTGCATTGAATAGGTGTTTTGTGTCATTGGATGAACATTTAGGTCATTTTCGTCGTCCCTACACTTAATGTAGTCCAATTAGGCTTTTTAACCAGTCTTGTGCATCCATTAGGTGTTTTTGTGTCATTGGATGAACATTTAGGTCATTTTCGAACTCCCTAGGCTAATTCTTGTCCCATTAGGGTTTTTAACCAATCTTGTGCATCCATTAGGTGTTTTGGTGTCATTGGATGAACATTTAGGTCATTTTCGTCCTCCCTACACTTAATCTTGTCCAATTAGGGTTTTTAACCAATCTTGTGCATCCATTAGGTTTTTTTGTGTCATTGGATGAACATTTAGGTCATTGTCGTCCTCCCTAGGCTAATTCTTGTCCAATAAGTGTTTTTAACCAATCTTGTGCATTTAATAGGTGTTTTGTGTCATTGGATGAACATTTAGGTCAGTTTCATCCTCCCTAGTCTTATGCTTGTCCAATTAGGGTTTCTAACCAATCTTGTGCATCCAATTATTGTGTTTGTGCCATTGGTTGAACAATTAGGTCATTTTCGACCTCCCTAGTCTTATTCTTGTCCAATCAGGGTTTCTAACCAATCTTGTGCATCCAATAGGTGTTTTGTGTCATTGGATGAACATTTAGGTGATTTTCGTCCGCCCTACACTTAATCTTTTCCAATTAGGGTTTCTAACCAATCTTGTGCATCCAATAGGTGTTTTTGCGTCATTGGATGAATAATTAGGTCATTTTCGTCCACCCCAGGCTAATTCTTGTCCAATTAGGGTTTTTAACCAATCTTGTGTATCCAATAGGTGTTTTGTGTCATTGGATGAACATTTAGGTCATTTTCGTCTCCCAACACTTAATGTAGTCCAATTAGGGTTTTAACCAATCTTGTGCATCGTTTTGGTGTTTTTGTGTCATTGGATGAATATTTAGGTCATTTTCGTCATCCCTAGGCTAATTCTTATCCAATTAGGGTTTTTAACCAATCTTGTAATCTTTTCCATCCAATATGTGTTTTGTGTCGTTGGATGAATATTTAGGTCATTTTCGTCCTCCCTACACTTAATCTTGTCCAATTAGGGATTTTAACCAATATTGTGCATTCAATAGGTGTTTTGTGTCATTGGATGAACGTTTAGGTCATTTTCGTCGTCCCTACACTTAATGTAGTCCAATTAGGCTTTTTAACCAATCTAGTGCATCCATTAGGTGTTTTTGTGTCATTGGATGAACATTTAGGTCATTTTCGTCCTCCCTAGGCTAATTGTTGTCGAATTAGGGTTTTTAACCAATCTTGTGCATTCATTAGGTGTTTTTGTGTCATTGGATGAACATTTAGGTCATTTTCGTCCTCCCTACACTTAATCTTGTCCAATTAGGGTTTTTAACCAATCTTGTGCATCCAATAGGTGTTTTGTGTCATTGGATGAACATTTAGGTCATTTTCGTCCTCCCTAGGCTTATTCTTGTCCAATAAGGGTTTCTAACCAATCTTGTGCATCCAATAGGTGTGTTTGTGTCAGTGGATGAACAATTAAGTCATTTTCGTCCTCCCTAGGCTAATTCATATCAAATTAAGGTTTTTAACCAATCTTGTGCAATCAATAGGTGTTTTGTGTCAATGGATGAATATTTAGTTTATTTTCGTCCTTCCTACACTTAATGTAGTCCAATTAGGGTTTTTAACCAATCTTGTGCATCCATTAGGTGTTTTTGTGTCATTGGATGAACATTTAGGTCATTATTGTCCTCCCTAGGCTAATTCTTGTCCAATTAAGGTTTTTAACCAATCTTGTCCATTCAATAGGTGTTTTGTGTCATTGGATGAACATTTAGGTCGTTATTCATCCTCCCTAGGCTTATGCTTATCCAATTAGGGTTTCTAACCAATCTTGTGCATCCAATAGTTGTGTTTGTGTCATTGGATGAACAATTAGGTCATTTTCG
>JBBPBS010000785.1:1429691-1442434 GCA_037974835.1 Cicer judaicum | reverse complement strand
TTATTGTTTTTTTTACCTCTTTTTATTTTTGCAAAAATATATAGTTACATTTTAACTTTTAACTTTTAACGAAATGATATTTTAAAGAATCATTATAAAAACAATAATAAAGAATTTAATAATTTTTTCACTATTCATTTAGATAATAAGTTTTTCTTTTATAAATAGTATATTAGTTATAATGTTATGTTAATGTGGCTATTAACTTTATATTATCTATCTCATGTTATATGTATATGTATTGCATATGTAACTAGTAAGTACCCGTGCAAAAGCACTTGCTTACTTTTGTAATTAAAAAATTGTTTAGTTCATAAACCACTAATTATGTATTTAATACAAAATTGACAAATATTTATCATATCAATAGATTATTCACTTCAAAGACTTATTTAATGACTAGTTTTTAGTTAAATAATTTGATAAAATTGAAGTGTAAAAAATATATAGCGAATATATTATAATTGTTCTCATTTTCATAACATTATATTAAAATAAACACTAATTTTAACATATTTTTTAGTGGCAAACAGTTGCCTCATATATAGTTTTTATAATAAATTAGAATTAATATTTGTTATCATTTCTATTTAAAAGATAAAAATAAATATTAAACTTAAGTAATTGATCGGTGTTATATGTTCCAACAACATCTTTAGTGACTTATTTCTTGAAAGTCAACGTAAAAAAATTGTAAATAGTATATTATAATTGTTAATTATGATTTTCAAGTCGATTATACTAAAAAAAGTTACTTTTAATTGATTATTTAATCACAAAATTTGTCATGTGCACGATTTTTATAATAGATCATAATTATATTTTGAATATTTATTATTTTAGTGACAATTATTTATCCGTGTATGCTATTATAATAAATTATGATTAATATTTGTTTTATGTACAATTTTTGTAATAAATTATTATTAGTATATTATAATTTTTTTAATTTGTTTTGTGCATGAATTGTACCTTCTAACAGTTTTCTTAGTAATTTACTTTTTAAAAAGCAACAAGAAAAAATTGGTGTAAATTTTTTTGTAATTATTTTATTATAATTGTTCTCATTTTTATATTTGACAAAATAAAACAACACTAATTGTAACTAATTATTTGGTGACATTTAATTGTCCATGTATGAGTTGTACACTTCAATAATTTTTTTTAATATACTATCGAACGACTTTATTAGTATTGAAAAAAACAAATTTTAAATGACTCATTAGTGATAAAATATTTATATTTTGTATAACATTTAATTGCTTAAGCGATCTTTTAACTTAATTTTAGATAATACTACAATGATTTTTTTTCCTTCCCAATTTAATCATTTATTTAATTGATTTTGTGTATCTTGATAACGAGACAAGGAGATCAGATATTGTCATGATCAAAATATGTCACACAATTCTTCAGACCAATAACATTCAAGGTGTTAAACAAATGAAAAACAAATTTGATTTTTTTAGAGCATTGACTTAGTGTTGACTTTCTATCAAAGTATTGACTTTCATCAAAATATTAACTTTTTATCAGAACATTGACTTTCTATTAGATTGTTGAGTTTATATTAAAGGATTTATTTTCTATCAGAGCCAAACGATCAAATGCTTGTTACACTTATTAGAGCCCGACAATGAAATGTTTGTCATAATTATCAAAATGTTACTTGCAAAACAGAATCACCAAAGGTGTGCGATTGAGAACACATTTATCAAACTTAGAATATGATATTCATAACATTATATTAGTGTTCCTTTAAATTGGTTCAATTATTAGATGATCGCACTTAAATGAAAATATTAGTAATTTAAATTCTTCCTACAAATTAATTTTTTGTATTATCAAAACAAATAAGGGTCATAGTTCTTTGTTCCAACTTATTTCTAACAAAAATTAGTAGAAAATTTGAAGTAAGTAGTTGGTGTTGGGTAAAATCAGAGATAATTAGCGATAACTATCTTAATAATGCAGAATATTTTTTCCCCCTCATGTGTAGATAGATGGTCAAACAGAAAAATATAATTCCAAGAGCAATAATAATTGACAGAAAATTAAATATGAGATCAACACAATTTTAAGGTGGAAAACTTTCCTCAAATTGAGAGAATAAAAACCACGGGACCTAGTCGAGTAAAATCTTCCACTATAATAATTAATGGGTACACCAATAGTCTTCCTAATAACAATAAGAAATATCAATCAACAATAACAACCCTATAACAACCTTATAACAATATTATAACAACCTTATAACAATCTTTCACTAAATTCGGTATGCCAAAGTAACTCTCAGAGAAGATAAAACTACTCAAATTATATATTAAAGTAACAAACTCAGTGGTAGGAATAACATACTAAATTTGTAGATCAAATAGAGCAAGTTTGCTACAAACCTGTTACCACTACCGGATCGAAACCCTTATTTTTTCTTCTCTGACAATCGTTCTTCTTTCATTGTCTTTGTGTGTATGGTTCTTAGGGATTAAATCACTTTTATTACCTTCAAGTGGACCAAGCCGATTAAAACCTTTTTTTTTCTTTTTCTTTTTATTTCAATAATAATAATAATAATAATATTAGTAAAATTGGTGAGTTCCACTTGGGGAGTGAGCCCACCCAACAAATCTCCCCCTCACGACTCAAGTGGGAAGGTACTGCTCAACCATGTCAGCTTTCTTTCTGCAACATATCATCTTCGACACATGCAAGATCTTTGTCATCATATCTGAACCATTCTCATCAGTATGAATATTCTCAATTAAAAATAACTTCATTTCTAGTGCATCTTGTATCCAATGATACCACACTTCAATATGCTTCGACTTTGCATGAAAAGTCGGATTCTTGTTGAGATGTATCACACTTTGACTGTCACAGAATAACACAAACTTGTCTTGCTTGAGGCCTAACTCATGTAGAAATTTCTTCATCCACAAGAGTTCTTTGGAAGCTTCAGTTGCTGCAGTGTACTCAGCTTCAGTAGTAGATAAAGCAACCCACTTTTGTAGGCTTGATTGCCAAGACACAGCTCCCCCTGCAAAAGTTATCATAAAACTAGAAGTAGATTTTCTAGAATCAATATCACCTGCCATATTTGCATCTGTGTAGCCATCCAACACAGGCTCACCACCTCCATAGCATAAACACACTTTGGAAGTGCCTTTGAGGTATCTAAGAATCCACTTCACTGCTTGCCAATGATCTTTACCAGGATTAGAGAGAAACTGTAAGACCCTTAATTTTAAATTGTAATTTATATATTTTGGGGAAATTTTGTGCTGAATTTTTGAGGCTTTTTAGCCAATTTTATGACATTTTGTGAGTTAAATGCTAAAAATATCTTTTTAGAGACCCGATTAAAATTATTCGTCGATGAATAATTTTATTTAATTACGGTGAATCTTTTGTCGAATTTTTTTCTTTATGAAATGCATCATTTTTCAGAAAAATTCATCTGTCCATTGAATTGCGGCGAGAGTAGATATTTTTCTAAAAGAAAAGTGATTTGTGATGTGATGTGAGGTGACAGACGTAATGATGATTTTTATAAAAATATCTAGATATTTGTAAAATATCTAGATATTTATTTAGATATTTATTAATATTATAATATATTATTATTATATTAATATATTATATATATATAAGGCAAAGAAAGAAAGTAAAATGTTGGTTTTTAAAAAAAAAACAAACACAAATTCTCATTTATCTACTAGATCTAAGCTCTCATTCGAGAAGTAACAGAAGAGAAAGTTGCTCATCTCCATGCTACGGTGCTAGTGAGCCAACTTTGGAAGCGACGTCACAAACTTAAATTTTACCGGAATTAATCGCGGCATCGTAATCGGTTGTTAAAACTTCAACGGAGGTAAGAGCTCCTTTCAAACTTTTAGTTTGCATTTAGGACATTATTTGTGATTTTGTGGAAAAGAAATTTGATGTATTTGAGGTGTGATTTTGTGAAAAATTAATTTAATGTGATTATGTGGAATTTAGTGGAATTTAAATTGGAGGTGTGGTTTGTGGTGATTCAAGTATGGTGTGATTTATATGTTCATAATTATTATTATTAATTTTTGAGATGTGATTTATTTGGGGATTTTGTAGAAAATGAATTGATGAAATTTGGTGGTTTATGTGTAAAAATATGGAGTTTTAAAATTGGGTGAGTTATGTTTGAATTGTTGAAATTTAATTGAGGTGTTATATGTGTGTTGTGGAATTGAATTGATTGTTGTCGGTGTGAATTGGCGATTATTAAATTTGATGAGTTTGAGTTACGTAATGAGTTATTTTCAAATAAATGAGTTTGAACTGAAATTGAAATTTTTAAAAAAAATTAGCGTTGTTAAAGTTGTGAAAAAGTTCAAATCTTAACTAAGTTAAAGAGTTTGAGCAAAAAGATGGATTGAAATTAAAAATGGTTAGAGTTCAAAATGTTACTCTTTTAATTTCTATTTGATTGAGTTTAAAAAGAAAAAAAAAAGTTTAGAGTATTTTATTGACTCAAAAATTTCGGTGCTTTAATAGTCGAGTGTGTGTATGGGGAATTTTGACGATATTTGTTTTATTTAGTTTTAAGTAAATAATATAGATTATTTGGTTTTAAAACTTTGGTGTGTGAGAAAGATTTAATTTTGGAAATTTTGTTGTGTTTGGATTAGTTTTATTGTGAACAAGTTGTTATAAATATTCATGTTTATGTAGTTAGCTCATTGAGTCTCGAAAAGGAATCGAGACCGTTGGCACCGAGTTAGCGGTGGGGAGAACTCTGATATATTAATGTTGTTGTGGTGATTTATGGTTGAAAATTTTAGAGATTGAATGTGATGATAAATGTTTGAAAATTTTGGTGATTTATGTTAGGTGAAATTGACGTGTTCATAATTAATATTATGAATTTTTGAGATGTAATTTATGTGTGACTTGGTGGAAAATGAATTTAATTCAATTTAGGTGTGAATGGAATGGAGATGTGATTTATGTGTGGTTGTGGAAATTTTAATTGGTGTGAATAAATATGTTTGAGTATGCTCTGTGTTGTGTCTGAAAAATCATTAGTGTTAAATGAGTATTAAAAATGGAGAATCTTTTAATAGCTGCATTTACTTAATGATTGTGGTGAAAAGAGTCAGAGTATGCTCATGCATTTCATAGTACATGGTGACCGCGATGGGGCCATGGTGATAGTGGTGACCGTGATGGGCCACGGGATGATGCCATGTGAGTTGTTGGTTCATCTTATCCTTACGGGGATTTCCGCATCGTGCTGATCTGTGAGAGATTGCACTCTAGAATGTGCTGATCTGTGAGCTATTGCACTCTAGAAAATTGTGCTGGTCTGTGAGCGACTGCACTCTTGTATGTCGTGCTGGTATGTGAGAGACTGCACGCTAGTAAATCGTGCTGATTTGTGAGAGATTGCACCTCGGTAATTAGTAATGGTCTGTGAGAGGCTATAC
Source organism: Cicer judaicum (assembly GCA_037974835.1). Lineage (NCBI taxonomy): Eukaryota > Viridiplantae > Streptophyta > Magnoliopsida > Fabales > Fabaceae > Cicer > Cicer judaicum. The sequence goes on along the minus strand of JBBPBS010000785.1, from coordinate 1,436,969 downwards.
AATAATGATTTACGCCCCTCGAGGAGGATTTTGGTTTGAAATTCTGGAATGATGCATTTTGGCATATACGCATTGCATTAGGGTGCTTGGCACGCGAGTCATGTTTTTTATACTTTGATGATTGGTTATACATATTCGGTTGTTGTTGTTGTTGTGATTTATCGTCATTGCTTTGAGGTGTGAAGTTGGGTTGATTAAGTTTTGATGTATTTATGTGTTCATAATTGATTTAATGAATATTCGATGTGTGATTCAGGTGTGAATTTGTGGAGATTAATTTGGTGTTAATTATGTGTTCATAATTGATAATATTAATGTTTGAAGTGTTGATTAATTCAAAAGCCATTTTAGAATTGAAAATCTGCCTTTTCTCAATTGTATTCGGCTATGACAATGCAGTTTGTCAAAACTTCATTTTTCAACATTGTTTATGCATTTTAGGACATATGAAAACCCTTTCGAGGAGTATGATAAGACGAAAGGTTCTTTTGAGCATTTGAAAATATAAGAATTTTGTTATGTGATGTTTGTTAGTTTCGGTTGGTGACCTTTACAATTATTGTGGAAATCTGGGCTTTGCCCTTAGATAAGAATCAAGATCATCCTACCGGTTAGTACCCTGAAGATGGGAAAGTAGTTAGTCCTACTTGACCAAAGCTGCGTCAGAAGGATCTTGCAGGACGCGTGGAGATCACCAGGGTGGTGTAGTTTTGTAGCATGATCAGATTAGGTGGTTGTATAAGGACTAGACGTCTTTCTCTTGGGATTGTATATATTTCATTTTGGAAGATTGTATCTATGCTTAAACTGTCTGATGACTTTTTCTTTTAATGGGTCCATGTTCCACATTTTGATGTGATGAGGGGAAAGTAGAGATTCTTGGGGCAGTGCTTTTATGCAGGGGAAAGTAGAGATTTTTCGTAGTTTTGCGTTGTTACTTTGTTTTAGTGCAGTGCTGAATTTTGGTGAGAAATCAACATGACCTATGTGGAGTATTTCAGCCATATATGGAGTTGTAGTTGTCCTATTAGACTCAAAACTAGTTCTAATGAAAGCTAAGATCCATATCTACAACTTTTATGAAGACACTGGAACCAAATTCAGACTCGAAAGATGATAAAAATGCAAAATACGTCAGACAACAGATGATGTGCGCCCGAAGCGCAAAGACTGCGCCTGGTGCGCGTGACGCGTATCAGCATTCATAAAAACGCAATTTTTTACTGTTTAGGGATCTTTTTGACTCTTGGGAAGTTGGGAGACTTGTGCCCTAGCAGAGAAACTCAAAGACGGCCGTTTCTAGTATCATTGGAGCAGTTTTATCAAGAATCATTCATGAATCCTTCTTGTAACTCTTCTCTAATCCTTATCTTTTGTATCTCTGTCATGAGTAACTAAACCCTATTTGTTAGGGATGAGTGTAACCAGATGAAACCCTTATTTTTCTAATTTGATTTTTAGTTATATGAATGAGTTTATTGAATTATTTTTCTCATCTCTATGCTTAATGCTTTTTATTGCTTGATCAACATTAAAATATTCTACGATTTGTATTTTGAAACGGAAGTGGACTTTACGAATGCTTGAGATGAGAAATTCATGAATTTGTAGTCTAGGGATAGATGCTGGTCATGAAACCAATTAAATTAGTTGCAAAGCAATAGTTTACAAGATAATTTCTATACGGTAATGCTTAATTCTAATATAAAATCTACAAAGGAATTAGGGGTTACTTTGGAATTCAAGGTTATGTCACTAAGACATTAGGGAAAGAATAATAAAGAGAATTCTGTAATAACTCAATAAAGGAATTCAGTAACTAGGATCAAATTAGACACCAAGGATGGATTCGAAGTTAAACTCATCCCTGACATTTTTCTCATTATAAAAGATCAATTTTAATACTGTTGTTAATTTCAAATATTATTTCAATTAATTTGGGAATTTTTTGTTCAATTGCAGTAATTAAATATAATTCAATAGTAAAACGCAATCCTTGAGTTCGACACTCGGTACTACCGTTTTATTATTACTTGCGACGATTCAGTACACTTGCTGAAACGCTATCAATACATCAAACTACCAACTGCGGATGCATAAGGAACCTACTTCATCTCTTCTTTGTCTTTCTCACTTGTAGGACATTTATCATAATTCAATTTAAAATGAGTAGCAAGTGGAGTACTAACAGGTTTGCAATTGCTCATGTTAAACCTCTCTAACACCTTCTCAATATAATTATGTTAAGACAACCATAATTTATTATTCTTCCTATCACGAGTAATTCTCATGCCCAAAATTTGCTTTGTAGGACCTAAGTTTTTCATTGCAAAAGACTTGTTCAAATCTTTCTTTAAAGATTGAATCTTCTTAGTGTCATGACCAACAATCAATATGTCATCCACATATAATAAGAGAATAATATAATCACCATCATAGAATTTCTTGATAAACACACAATGGTCAGAAGTAGTTTTACCATACCCATGTTTCTCCATGAAAGAATCAAATTTCTTGTACCATTGTCGATGTGCTTGCTTGAGCCCATACAAGCTTTTCTTCAATTTACACACAAGTTGCTCTTTACCTTTGACTTCGAAACCGTATGGTTGCTCCATATAGATCTCTTCCTCCAAATCACCATGAAGGAATGCAGTTTTCACATCAAGTTGAACACTTCTAGGTTTAAACTAGCTGCTAACCCAAGCACAACTCAGATAGAGAACATTTTCACCACATGTGAAAAAATTTCATCAAAGTCAATACCTTTTATCTGATTAAAACCTTTCACAATCAATCTTTCTTTGTATCTTGGTTAAGGATTATTCTCTTATATCTTTATTTTTTATACCCATTTGTTCTTGAGTGCTTTTCTACCGTAAGACAATTTTACCAATTCAAATGTATGATTCTCATGCAAGGAAGTCATCTCTTCTTGCATGGCCTTTAACCACTTTTCTTTATCAACATTTGTAATAGCTTCTTGATAGTACTCTAGTTCTCCACTATTAGTGATCATCACATACTCGTGTGGAGGATATCTTTGAGAAGGCTGACGTTCTCTAGTAGATCTTCTCAAATCAAACTCGATTGGTGGCTCAACTGGAACCTGCTCATCATGGTTAGGCATATGATCATCAGTTACATTCTCATCATCTACCTGTATATCTCCCCCATCAACAAGAGTTTCTATAGGGGGCTTAGGCACAACATCAATGTAACTTCTGGAATTTGGTTTCTATTTTTCAGCTTTATCAAAATCTTCAACAGTCTGATCTTCAAGAAATATCACATCTCGACTTCTAATAATTTTCTTGTCAACCGCATTCCATAATATATAACCAAATTCTTTATCACCATAACTGACGAATATACACTGTTTGAATTTACTATCAAGCTTGGACCTCTCGTCTCATGGAACGTGAACAAAACACAAAAACTCTCAAATGATGGTAAGAGACATCTTTCCCTGTCAACACTCTATTTGGAACATCACCATCAAGTGGAATAGAAGAAGAAATATTGATCAAATCCACTGCAGTTTTCATTTCTTCACCCCAAAAGGATTTTGATAATTTTGCATGAGAGAGCATACATTTGATTCTATCATTAATCGTACGATTCATTCTCTCTGCAACACCATTATGTTGAGGTGTCTTTGGAACTGTTTTCTCAAACCTGATTCCATGTTCTCTACAATACTCTTCAAAAGGACATATGTATTCACCACCATTATCTGATCGAACACATTTCAATTTTCTTCCCTTTTCTCTTTCAACACTTGCATGAAAGTGCTTGAAGACTCCAAATAGTCTTTAGATTTCAAAGGAAAGGCCCACACTTTTCTAGAGTGGTCGTCAATAAAAGTAACAAAATATGATACACCACCAAGAGATTTACTATCCATCATACAAACATCAGTACGAACTAAATCAAGAATATTTTTCCTCCTATGAGGACCATTATTATGAAAAGAAACTCTATGTTGTTTTCCAGCAAAACAATGACTGCAAGTTTTTAGAGACGTACCTTTCACAGGAAGAAAATTTTTCTTCGCAAGTATGTTGAGTCCTTTCTCACTCAAGTGACCAAGGCACAAATGCCATAAATCAGAAGATGCATATTCAATTGCATTTACTTCTTCCTTGCATAGCTTCGTAGGCATCCTATAGAGAGAAGTGAAACTTTGCTCCTTTGCAACCACTAGGGACCCTTTGGTGACTTTATATATACCACCACCACCAAAGAAAGTGTGATAACCATCAATATCAATGACTTTCACTGAAATCAAATTGAGACAAATATCAGGAACATGTCTAACATTCTTCAATTGAAGCTTGCAACCAATCCCAGTTTCAACCCAAACATCTCCCATACCTATAATTTTACATACTCCTTCATCTCCCATTTTTACCATGCAAAAATCACCAGCACTGTAAGATGAAAAGAAATCACGCCTAGGAGTAACATGATATGAGGCAGCCGAATCAATAATCTAAGTTGAATCCTAACATACAAGGTGTATGTAATTATCATCACAAACAATGTAGACATTATTAACAGCTGCAACTACTGTTGTATCTTTATCATTTTTCTTCCCTTTGTCTTCATCTATTTCCCTTGACTGATCTCTCATAAGGAACCTGCAATTTCTTTTTATGTGACCCGCTTTGCCACAATGATAGCATATCCCTTCTTTTCTAGTCCTCGACTTGCTTCTTGACTTGCTACGACTTTTAGTGTTGTCGCGTCTATGGAAGTTTCTAGATTGACTTCTCCCCCGTGACTTTGTAACTAGTGCTTTTGACTTCGAGGAAGAACCAATCAAACCAAGTTCCTTTCTTCGAGCTTCTTCGTTCAACATGCTCTCTTTAACTGTTGACATTTTCAACTTTCCACTTGGAGCTGAATTGGTCAATGTCACAACAAGGACTTCCCAATTATCAAGTAAGGAACTCAACAATAACAACGCTTGTAACTCATCATCTAATTTAATTTTTGCGGTTGTCAACTGATTCACTGTATTCTGAAAAATACTCATATGCTCTGCCATTGAATCCCCATCTTTGTATTTCATATTCACTAGCTTTCGAATCAAGAATGCTTTATTTTGCACATTCTTTCGTTCATACAACTTTTTTAATTTTTTCCACATCTTATTAGCATCTATTTCAGTTTCAACATATGGATATACACTCAGATCCAACCACTGCCTGATCAACGCCATTGCCTTTTTATTCATCTTCTTCCAGTCAACGTCAGATTTATCTGCGGGTTTAGCAGTGTCACCCTCAATAGGATCATACAAATCTTTACTGTATAACATGTCTTCCATGAGAGTCTTCCCAAGTGTGTAATTAGAAGAGTTGAATTTAATCATATTGGGACCTTTATTTTCCTCCTCCATTTAAATGCACAAATCAAATAACCGAGCTCTAGATACCACTTTGTTGGAAAAAACCAGAGATAATTAGCGATAACTATCTCAATAATGCGGAATATTTTCCCCCCTCCTATGCAGATAAATGGCCAAACAGAAAAATACAATTCCAAGAGCAATAATAATTGGCAGAAAATTAAATATGAGACTAACACAATTTTAACATGGAAAACTTCCCTCAAATTGAGAGAATAAAAACCCCGGGACCTAGTCCAGTAAAATCTTCCACTATAATAATTAATGGGTACATCAAGAGTCTTCCTAATAACAATAGGGAATATCAATCAACAATAGCAACCCTATAACAATCTTATAACAATCTTCCACTAAAGTTCGTATGCCAAAGTAACTCTTAGAGAAGATAAAACTACTTAAATTATATATTAAAGTAACAAACTCAATTGTAGGAATAACATACTAAATTTGTAGATCAAACGGAGCAAGTTTGCTACACACCTGTTACCACCACCGAAACCAAACCCTTATTTTTTTCTTCTCTGGTAATCGTTCTTCTTCCGTTGTCTTTGTGTGTATGGTTCTTAGGGATTAAATCCCTTTTATCACCTTCAAGTGGACCAAGCTCACTAATTTTTCTTTCTTTTTATTTCAGTAATAATATTAGTAAAATTGGTGGGTTCCACTTGGAGAGTGAGCTCACCCAACAGTTGGGTCTAAGGATGACGGCGACACTAATGTTGTTTACGGTAGGATGGACAAAAAGTACACCTGCGTTATTACGTGTAAGGTAACACGAAACAATAACATTTTCTTTATGTTTTATAATTTCGACTAAACCTGCAAATGGTTGGAAAAAAGGCAAGGATGGAGGAAAGAGAGCATTTGAGATGATCAGTTCGATTTGCCTATTTCTATGAGATGGTGATAAAGAAGACCTTTTGGTTGGCTCCAAAATGGAGGAACCAAAGATCCCACAGGGGCAAATGGATTTTATGATTAGATGAGTTGTTAATTGGTACATGGATATGGATTGTTGTGGTGGTCAGAATTTGAACAACACTCATACATGGGTTAGACCTAATAAATACGTTATTGATACAATACGGGTGTATGTTTATTAGGGGAGAGAAAACATGCGAATGAGAAAACAGAAAATAAAGTTAGAGATACAGAGTTGTTGAGAATCATATAGAAAAACTTGTTGAAGATCCAAGTCAAAGAGTGGTGTGGTGAAGAGATGCCAATGATAACAGTTTTATAATTGTGCAACTTTAATGTTTTTGAGCTTTTAATTTCTCTTTATTGTACTCCTCTGTCCTAATGGTTAGTTTTGTTTTGATTTAATTACACCTATGTTACATTTATTATTAACAATTTATGGAAGTAGTTTTTTTATTTTTAAATTCGACATTTTTTTTTTCTCTTCTCAATTTTTTAAATTAAAAAATAATGATTTAATATATTTTTAATGGTGTGACATAAGATTCTACAATATTAAATCATCTATATAAATTTATTATTTATATTTTATTAATTAAATTAAAAATATAAAATATTTATGAAGTTGAAATATTAGTTTTTACGTGTTTTATTTAACTTTTATAGGTGTTAATCATTTTACATTATCACATCATATGTCACATTATTTAAAACATCTTAAAATCAACGAGATAAATTAAAACTATCGACTTTTAAAATAGCGGAACTAATTTTATAAATTAATAAAAGTAGATAAAATATAATTACAATTATGTCTTTTGTTTTTCTTCCTTAGTAAAAAACCCCATGCAAATGTATATATTTTCCACTCTTATTAAGAAAATTTTGTAGTGTTGTTAATGTATTAATTTTATATATGAATGTTCTTAACATAATTTTTG
>JBBPBS010000785.1:1402406-1427681 GCA_037974835.1 Cicer judaicum | reverse complement strand
ACTAAAAATGAATGAAAATTTTACTAAGAGTTAAACTTAAAATGTTGTGATTTTATAAAAATTAAAAAATATATTAAATTGAAAAAACTTTGTCTTTTTTTTTTTTTTTTACACTTGGCGTCCTTTACTAGTGGATTTGAATATTACACAGCTCAATAACTGATCTTATATTCAGAGGTAAGGGAGCAGATGAATATACCTTCATTTGAATATGGGTTGACTAAAATTTAATGTGTATTCAATATTGTAATTTTATTATTTTTTAATATGGGTTGTTCCAAATTTTATTACATTATATTATTCATTAATGCACTTGTTTGGTAGCACGTGGCAACCAAGAGTGAACTTCAAAATAAAATTTGTGGCACGTGGCAATCAAGAGTTACTTTCATTTGAATATTGTAATTGTATTAAGATTTTTTATTTATTTGATTTTCTTATAAATATAATTTTGTTTGTTTTTATTCCTGTTCATTTGTTTACGATTTATAAAATTGATTTTGTGAGATGAGTCTTTATAATATATAATATTTGATTTTAGTCTCTTAATTATTAGAAATATAAGAAATTACAAGAATCAATTTTAATAAAAACTAATTTTATAAGAATTAAAATAAATAAAAAAAATAAAAATATTTTACAAAAGATCAATGATATATTTGAACATTTATCTGTTTCTTTTTTATCGTTGTGTTAGCCACACAATTGTTTTCTAATGGAACATGTATTTTTTCCTCTGAATAAAGCCATGTGTAGTTAAATATATAGTTTTATTATTATTTTATTTATGTAATAAACTATAATATATATTACATAAAAAATATCAATATTATAAAAGACAAACATGCATCTTTTGGCTTTTTTTTTTAAATTAATCTTTCTCTTAACTCCTTCTTTATTCATTATATTATTCTAATTCTAATTGAGTTTGAATATGTTTGTTATAGTTTGTTTTATTTTTATTTTTCTTTCTTGTTTGTTTCTTTTTTGTTTTTGTTCAACATTTGGTCAAATGGCACATACAGGGTGTATGAGTGATGAATCACAACAAAGTTTAGAATATATTCAAGGGGTTAATGAATTTTTTGAATTTAATTTTCAAAATTGAAAAATCAATAGAAAAATAACGTGCACTTGTACAAATTGTGCCAACAGTCATTCGCATTCCCATAGAATTATTTACGAATGTTTAACTAATCCACGACGTGGATTTCTTAGAGGTTATAGGTGATGGGCATTTCATGGTGAGAAGCCTACAACTTCAAGCAACATAACTGAACGTGTAGAAATGGAGCATGATATAGATGGGTTAATTAATGATATTTTTGGAATTGATTCTACAAAAGAGCCATTTTATTGTGAAGGTGTAAGGAATCTAGAAGTCAAAAAAACATATAAGTTTAACCAATTTGTTCTACCCAAACTGTCAAAAGTATAACAAACTATCATTTATCATACATTTGTATCATTTAAAGTGTTATCATGGACGGAGTGATAAATCATGGATGGAGTGATAATCAGAGATGTTTTATGAGAAGAAAATAATTTGCCAAATTCATACTATGAAACTAAGAAGATAATTTTAGGGTTAGGATTGGAGTATTAGAAGATTCATGCTTGTCCCAAATGATTGCATACTATATTGGGATAAATATATAAACGATTAAGTATGTCCAAAGTGTGGTACGTCAAGGTGGAAAATAAAAGATGAAGATGTAGAAACTAATGGGATGTAAACTTCTCAAAAGCGAAAGAACTTACTAGCAAAAATTCTTTGATGGCTCCCATTGAAACCAAGGCTTCATAGGTTGTTCATGTCCTCCAAAGTTGTCGAGTCGATGAGATGGCACCATGAGGGTCGATTGAATGATGGTCTCCTTAGGCATCCTGCTGACTCCCTTGCTTGGAAATAGTTTGATGCTTGATATCCAATATTTTCATCAGGTCCTCGTAATGTTCGATTAGGAGTGGTTTCTGATGAGTTCAATCCCATAAAGACTATGAGTATTACTCATAACACTTGGCCTGTTATGGTAATTCCATATAACCTTCCTCCTTGGATGTGCCTGAAACAATCATTCTTCATGTTATCACTACTAATTCCTTGTCTTAGAGGTCCCGAAAATAACATTGATGTTGGACTATTAATGACTTTCCAACATATGCTAGTCTGTCTAGATCGAGTACTAAAGGTCAATATCCATGTCCATGTTGTGGTATTGAAACAACCTCACGATGGTTATGTCATGGTAAAAAAATTTGCTACATGTGTCATCGTCGTTGGTTAGCTCCCAATCATAAATGGAGGTTAAATAGTAGAGATTTTGATGGAATACGACAGTTAAGGAATACTCTTAAAAGACTTGATGAAATTGATATTTTAAGGCAAATAGATGAATATAGAGCAAAAGGTCTAGCGAATGGGGCACAACCTTCGAAAAAGAAGAGTATTTTCTTTACCTTGCCTTATTGGCAATATAATGTATTGCGTCATAATCTTGATGTGATGTACATTGAAAAAAATGTAAGTGATAATGAGAGAAACAAGGTCTGACATGTTGTTCTGAATGCAAATGTTAGGGATATTTATGATATGGGTGATGAAAAATCTAATAAAATTGAAGAAATTTCTGAGCAAATAATACATGATACAAGTGAAGATACTCAAAATGTTATTGATTTAATTAGGCTTAAAGTTGATGATGATAATTATTTTCTAGAAGTTGTTGTGGATGTTGATAATCTTGGTGATAATGAAAATGAAGAGGAAGAATGGAATAATATGTTTTAAGTGTGCACCTTGAGTTAATGTTTTAGACGTGAATTTTATGCCATGTTCATTATGTTTTTCCAATTTTTTGTTAATGTGTTATTATACTTACTTGAGATTATTTCAATTTTATTTATTTATTTGGAGCAGCAATGACATGAAGAAAAAAGTTAAATATTAGGAATCAAACAAATGATAACGAAAGAATACAAAATGTTCCTAGTCATACAAACTCAACCAACATGCAAGAAAGTAATGTTGCAGAAGTTGTCATACATGAGTCTATAGAATCTTACTCTATTCCATCTAACATAGAAGTCAAAGAAGAACCAATTGAAAAAAGTATAAGTTTTATACCATTTCATTTGTTATATTTTATTTATGTAAACATAGCGATACATGATTTTATGACTTTTGTTTTACTTGTAGATGTAGAACCTAAACGGGTTAGAGGTCCAACAAGAATGCTAGATGTATGAGAGATGGAATATGGTGATGTCATAATTGTTTATTTGGACAACCACGGTCGACCCATTTCTTAGATAGTGTGGTTAAAAGGCATCAATATGCTCCAATCGGCTACAAATCATGGAAAGATATGCCAACGCGTTTCAAAGAAGAAATGCTAAAATTAATTGAGGTATTATTATTGTACATTGAAATTATTTTTATGTCAAAAGTCATAATATAACTTACTTTTTTTTTTTAATATCTCTTATTATGTAGAGCAAATTTAAGTTTGTTCCTCCAATAAATAACTCAACAAGAGAAATGATAAAATTTGAGTTGAATGAGAAGTGTAGGCAATGGAAAAGTGATTTAAAGTCAAAGGCATATGATCCAAGTAAGACAGAAGATGAAGTTACAACTGCAATACCTGATGATAGGGTTGACCCAAATCAATATCGTGATTTGGTTCGTTGTTGATTTTCTGATGAAGGACTAGTAAGTCATAAATTCTATTATGTCTCCAATAAGTATTAATTGATTCATTATGTTGAATATATTTCTTGTATGAATTGCAGAAAGTAAGTCAAATTAATAGATCAAATGGTGCTAAGTTTGAAGATGTCCATTGTATAGATACAAAAAGTCTGCCAAAATTTATTGGTGAAAATGTTTGTTTCATTTTGTACTTTTCATGGAGTGAATTGTAATTAGAAAAGAAAATACATTTAACTTGTTTGTTTGTGTTTAGAAAAAAAAGAGCAAAGGAGTGGTACCTAAACGTGAAGAGATTTACGTTGAAACTTGTACTCATAAAGATAGATCAATTGTCGATGAAAAAGTTGCAAAAGTGATTGTAAGTTTTGAGCTTTAATTGGTTCTATATAGTGACTTACTTTTTTTTAGTATAGTGAATTGCATTTTTATAGTGTTGTTCGTTTTGGAAGACAATTGATAGTATTTTGTAGAGTGCTGAATTTTGCAATCTACTAGTTGGTATAATATTGGAAGGACTCGATGTTGTTGTTTTCCTAATATGGGATAATGCTTTCTTAATATACTTGTTATGAATTCAGTTACGTTTCAGGAAGAATTGAGCAAATATAGTAATGAGTTTGAAACATCTTAATCACTCCAAAACGCACAAGATTCAATCTCTTGGAAGAATGATATATTTTCTTGAGTACAAGGACCTTCTAAGAAGGGACAAGTGCGATGTATGTGCAAATTTTCTTAATCTAAAAAATAAAAAATTTATGTGTCTGAAAAGGAAGAGTTACGTGATACAATTAAACATATATAATTTTTTTTATTGATCTTCATATGTAACATACAAGTTGATTTGTAGGTTTAATATTTATCTTATTTATATTTAATATATTCTATTTTTGTGATATATTATCGATGCTTCTAGTGCTCATAATCATTTGAATTCTCCTAGTTCGAACAACAACGAAGATAATGAAAAATGGTATTTAGTTTTGCTTTTAATTAATTTTTCCTAAAATTATTATTTTCTTTAATTTTTACATTCGAATAATGTTTTTATTTTAATTTTTATTCTTGTAGGTAAAGATTAAAAGCTATTTTGTTGATGAGGATGAAGTTCTGGCAATTAAGTGGACGTGATTTTCTTAAATTTTTTGAGATTGTTATATAAAAATTTGTTATGTTAATAAGACAATCTTTTTTATGATCGGTAAATACTCTAAATTACTCTCATTAAGAAATGATTCAACTATTTTCAATTTCATATATGTTTGTAAGACTTTTAAAAGTTAATTTCATGTAAATTATTTGTCAAAACAAAAAAAATTGTTGTCAAAATCTATACTTTCGGAATTCAAATATCACTAAATTATATAGTGATGCAGACAAAATTATAGGGTGCATATAAAGTTACGCAAGTTTATATGCCCACGGTACAAGAATAGTAGGTAAAACTCTTAATTTTGTCTGACGGACAATTGTTCGTCACTATACATTATAGTGACGGTAAATACTGTTGCTATTTGGTAACTATAGACTATATAATAAGTCACTGGTATGTTTTTTGCCCTATACCTACGAATTGTAGACCTTTACTCACGACTTTGTGTCACTATACGTCAAGTGAATTCATCCGTTGAATTATATCGATTGATGTTCGCCTAATCACACCCGTTGATTAATCGTCTCTTTTAAAACCTTTTGGCAGCTTTATTGAGGTGAATTGTGTCTTAAAATACCTCGAAAATAAAACACGTAGATAAATAAATTGAAGTACAAAAAGTGAAATAAAATAAATAAAATAGTATTAAATAAATAACAAATAATAAACTTTAAATTAAAATAAAGACGACAAATAAAAATCTTAGAAAAATTTAAAGTTGAAATTAAGTAGCGTAATTTAAATTGCACTAAAATAAATTGTGGAATAAATAAATGATTGAAACTAAATTGTGGGAAATTAAATGATTGAAATTTAAATGTCAGAAAATATAAGACGAAATTTATTTTGGTTCAACAATTCCAAAGGCCTATGTCGAGTCTCCAAAGAAAAAGATCAAGAGATTCAATTCAATTACTAATTTTTTAAAGAGGTTCAACTAAAAACTTTTACCACCAAAGAACTCCTTCTACACAAAATTGGGAAATCATCTTCATTTGTGACAGAATCTCAAAACTAAGAGATATCGTCTATCTTGAGTACTTTGGGATCACACCCAAAAATAAGAAATAATAAATATAAAGAGAATACACTAAAAAGTGCATATAATAAACAAATTGAAGCATCAAATACAATTCAAACTATGTAGAATAAATAAATTGAATGAGAATATGATGAGAATATAACTTTGACAGAATTTTGGTGCAAATATAAGTTGTAAAAAAAAACTACCAACAAACTCCTATTTATAATAAGATAGAGAACCAATTTGAGAAATGTTTTATGCCGACAGAAACAATTAAATGTCATGATAATTGATTATATGCTTCACAGAATCGATTATGACTTGTTTTCAAAATTGTACTCAATTTGATCTATTGGACAATTTGTTTGTGCCAATTGCATAATTGATTATGCAAGCATTGTTAACTATACAGAAGGCACGCCTTAAGTGATCAATTGATTTTAGAAACCCATTCTTTATCTAGTCAAAACATATATTAAAAACATACATTCCCAAGCTTCACTCCATTTTTTTCTTAGTAAGATGTCTAGTTCAAACAATTTTGATATCTCTAATTCCAAACGAACCCATAGTCCCTCAAAAGACTCGGTCGAGGCCTGGTTCGATTAGTCGGTACGATGTTTGCTATGGGTCTTGTGTTCTTTGTACAAACCCGATATTCATTTCTCTGATCTCCACGTCGTTCCTTGCAATGAAGCTGGTCGTGTCTATCAAACATTACTAAGTTAAGTTTTTCTATCAACAACCATTTGATGAAGTCGTTAATGATGTTGATGTGGCTACTTAAGTGACCAAGTTGGCCCCTAGCATTGTGAGTCGCTCTAAAAAATGTTTCTGATTCTATCAATATTTTAAAATTGTTCCTGATTTTCTCTAATATTACTAAGTTAAGTCCCTTTGTCAACAACATTTTTGTATTATGTTGATGTGGAGATTTGGAATAAGGTATGAACAAACACATGTTAGTAGGCCAACTCAATATCTCGAACTACCATTTTCACTAGAATGCTAAAAGAGATAAAGTGTTAAAAAAGAAATGACAAAGATTATGTTCAAATTTAAAAAGGTTTTTGTTGAACTTAGAATGCTAAGATTTTGTCACTTTGATGGATTTTATGTTACTAATATTTATGTTGTAAGTTAAGATGGTGGTAAGATATCTTTGTTTATGGTCAAATGAAAAAGTGTTTTGAAATTTAAGATGAATATATATATTGCCCAATTTCTAACTCTATTGTTATTTATTGATTTATTGATGTAGCGATCATTTTGATAATATTGGATAAAGAGAGGGATTAAATCGAGAGTAAATGAAAAAAATATTAATACACCTTGTAAAAAGAAACACATTGCAATGAATATATATGTAGTTGTCAATTTGACAACTCCTAATTATAGGTTCCGACCTATATGTTGGAGGAACAAAAAAAATTTATAATTTAAAAGGAACAAAAAAATAAGCCCCCTAAAATTTTGTGAGTCTCTAGGCCCACTTTTTCAAAAAAAAAAAGTTGTTTTTTTTTTTAAATTTTGATAAATTTTTTCAATAAAAAATTATTTATAATTTTTTTTTTCAATTTTTTTTTTATTCGAGAAAAAAATTGATTTTTTCGAGAATTTTGTTTATTTTTCTCAATTTTTTTTTCATTCTATCTTTAAATACAACATAACTAGTTCATAACCAATTAAGTTCTCATTTTATAATTTTAAATACAACATAATCAGTTTATATTATAATCTAAACTACTAAGTAGGGCTGAACAATAATACTAATTACTAAGTTAACAATAATACAAATTTCAATAAATTATAAATAATATCAAACTCAACTAAATTTTCAATTACAAATTCAATTAAAATTTAATGATACATAAAAAAAATCAAGGCAGTAACTTACTCTTTCACATGTGAAAACATGAGTAAATTTGTGTGGTTTCCAATAGTGATGTTCATTTAACAGCTGGTGACAATCAAACACAAAATTAGTACCCAATAATTCAGACATTTCAGTAAATATAATCAGTTCATAGCCAATTAAGTTCTCTTTATATCAGTTTAAATACTAAATACAACCTAGCAAGTTGATAATCAATTAAATTATCATTTTATCTACCAATACAACATAACCAATTAAGTTCTCATTCTATCAATTTAAATACAACATAATCAGTTCACATTATAATCTAAATTATTAAGTATGGCAGAACAATAATGCTAATTACTAAGTTAAAAAAGTATCAAGTCAATAACTTACCCTTTCACATGTGGAAACATGAGTAAATTTGTATGGTTCCCAATAGTGAAGTTCATTTAAAAGCTGGTGACAATAAAACACAAAATTAGTACCAAATAATTCAAAAAATTTAGTAAATATAACTCATAAGTCCAATATATAGAAACCCACCAATTATCAAGCATGAACCATACATACAGAAATTGCTGGCAGCAAGCAACCAACCCAACAAATGTCAACAAATCATGTTCAAAACGATGTCATGAAAGCGCGATTTTCAGCCAAAACATCATCATCAAAATACAGGCATGTGTTGTGCAAGTATAAGTCATATATGACTTCAAAAAACTCAAAAAACTCAAAAGATCTGAAATCTGAAACCTAGATGTAATTAAATAAAATTGAATTAGCATAACTGTTAGGTTCATTATTAAATATCACTTACATACTTTATAAATAAAATATAAGTATAATTTTTCTTACTTAAAAAACTTAAGCAGGCCCAGGCCTAGGAGCAGCTGCTCCATCAATAATAGACCCTTGCCTTCCACTACTAGTTATTGAGCCTTGTTGAAGTTCTACAGTGAATAAACAATTTAAATTAAAAGTTAATTTACAATAACAAGAAATAGTCTAATTAAAGAAGTACATATACATATTACACAACCTGTCATAACATTCTATGATATCTCAAAATCTTTCTGTCAAAATAAGGTCTTTAAAGTATGAGAAAGAGGGCTTTAACTAGTTCTGAGTGCAGATCAAAGCTTCTGCCATTTTTGGGCTCAAAGAGCTCCTATAAGTGTCCAAAACC
This sequence comes from Cicer judaicum, assembly GCA_037974835.1. NCBI lineage: Eukaryota > Viridiplantae > Streptophyta > Magnoliopsida > Fabales > Fabaceae > Cicer > Cicer judaicum. Next base: position 1,418,742 of record JBBPBS010000785.1, on the reverse strand, counting down.
CTTCCACCTGTGCTGAATTCACTCTCAGAAGCTACAATTGACACTGGTGTGGCCAAAATTTCTCTTACCATTGCTGCCAAAATAGGGTAACGAGCAGTGTTTTGCTTCCACCAAATCAAAATGTCAAACTTATCACAATCTACTGAACAAGCGTCACTTAAGTACCTCTCAAGTTCGTTTTGTTTATCAATAGAATCCTTTTCTTTTAAGTGTTGATTAAAGGCATCTACCCGTGCAAAAAATGATGGATTTTTAGGGGGGTAGATTGTTCAACAGATCGGACAACAACAAATACAACACTATGATCATGGGCAGATTTGTACCAAGTGTACAATATCATTAAACTGCCCTTAAAATTTCCAGCCTTCACCTTACCAACATCCTCACCATACATGTTATCAAAAGTCCACTCAATATACCTTAATTTATAACGAGGATCACATATCACTCCAAAATAAAGAAAACGATTGATTTTTTCAATGTCACCCCAATATTTATCATATTTTCCCTTCATATACGAACCCATTACAGCCACAATAGTATTAAGGTTCATTGATGTTTTGTCAAGCTCACATTAAATAGAAGCCAAGTTATGAAAAGCTGTGTGCAGAGACACTTGTTGTAACGATGAAAAAACCTTTGTCGCTTCAAAGAAAATCTTTAACAATCCAACAAATGCTCGAACTCTTTCCCAATCATTAGAAGTAGGAGGACCAACAACCCCAAACCAAGTCAAATACCCAGAATCCTCAGTCTCTAATTTATCAAAAGCTGCTTGATACTTTTCAGCAGCTTCCAACATCATGTATGTTGAATTCCACCTTGTGGAAACATCAAGACTAAGAAGTTTTTTACATGTTATATTACAAATATCAATGCATTCCTTAAACTTCAAAGCTCTTTGTGGAGAAGAACGAACAAACCTAACTGCATTTCGAATTCTACGAATAGATAAATCTTATTTTGTTAAGCCATCTTGGACTACTAGGTTCAAGATATGGGCGCAACACCTCATATGAAAATACTCCCCTTCACCCATCAATCCATGCTTGTTCTTAAGTCTCTTGTTCAGATAAGATACAACCACATCGTTGGATGATGCATTGTCAACAATAGTTGTAGACACATTTCTTATACCCCATTCCATCAACACCTCTTCAATTTTCCTACCAATAGTGTACCCTTTGTGATTTGGCACTAAACTAAAGCTTATAATGCGTTTTTGATAGTTCCATTCTTTATCAATGAAATGAGCAGTAAGGGTCATATAACTGAGATTTTGAACGGATGTCCAACAGTCTGTAGTAAGAGCTACTCTACTACAATCAAATTTGAACAATGCCTTCAGCTTCAATTTTTCAGCAAGATATAGTTGAAAACAATCCCTAACAATAGTCCTCCTTGAAGGGATGGTCATTTGTGGCTGCAACTATCTACATAATTGTTTAAAATCCTCACCTTCAACCACTCTAAACGAATGTTCATCAAGAATAACAAAAATGACAATGATATTCCTATATGCTTGGGCATTGAATCTTTGGCTTGATGGAACTAAACTACCACCATCACCAAAAGAAAGGTTTGTTTGAGTGGGGTCCTTAAGAATGTGGGCTGGATTACTTTTGCATTTCTCAGAGTGAGCTTTCAGGTTTGAGGTTCCATGTGTTTTAGAATGGCAAAGGTATCTTTGGTGACAATGTTTACATGCAGCAGTAGGGATAGGCTGATCGGGTAGAATGTTAAAGTCCAGCCAAACTTTAGAGCTTCTCCTAGGACCATTAGCATTGGGTTTTTTTTACTACCAATAGGAAGAGGAGGAAGCCCATCTGCAGCAATAGCTGCTTGTATTGGTTGAGAATTATCCACTACTGAAATATTTTAAGAGTTTAATTATTAATTTTTTAATATTTAAAGTGTAGTTTTTAATTAGTTATTTTTTTATATATAGTTAAACTATTTAAATTTTTTTAGATAGTTAAAATGTTTAATAAGTAGTAATAGAAGGATACGTACTAATTAATATTACATAAAAACTAATTAAACATGAGAATAAATAAAATTTAGGCATAAAGGATACATATTAAATAAAAACAGTTGCAAGAAGTACCCATAAAAATTAAGGATAATATATGCATACAAATTAAAAATAAATTAGTTGCAATCATACATATTAAGCATGAAACATATATACATACAAATTAAAAATAAAATAATATATACTAATTAATCATCAAATAGTTGCAAATCTAAATACTAATAAGTAATTAAACACGAAGCATGCATATAAATTAAACGTAAAAGAAACATATTCATTAAACATAAACTATTTGCAAGCATACATACATACTAAACATAAAACAATTTGCATATTAAACATAACAAACTCATAGTGGTGATGCTCCAATACTCTTTGTTGTCCTCCTTGACTGTTACCCTCTCCTTGTTCCATTACTCTTTGCTATCCTCCTTGACTGCTACCCTCTCCTTGCTCCACTACTTCTTGATGTCCTCCTTGATTGCTAGCTTCTCCTTGCTCAATCTTCTAAAGCTAGAACCACACTAATAAAACCAGAATTAGACACAAACCCTCAAAAATAAAAATCAGAATTAATAACCAACCAAACTGCAAAAATCATAACAATAAAAAATTAATAAAATAACAAACAACACAACAATATGAACAAACTAGATGTTAATAAAAGCTTGAAGTCTAAAAATATGAACAAACAACACAATAATATGAATAAACGAGCTAACCATACACTCAACAAAACAATATAAATAAAAGAACTAATAAAATAAACGCACTAGATTAAAAAAAAAGTAAAGTTAACTATAAACGAACTAGCTTGAAAAAGCTTTAAGTCTAAAAATAGGAATCCTGTACTGAGATAGGATAAACAAAAACATAAGATAACTTTAAAAGATGCTTCCAATTTATAATATCACTTGTCAAGACAAGAGAATTCAAAATCAAACATCCTTTTTGAATAAACTTTGTTGTTAGCTTTGGTCAAACATTAATGAACATGGTTGACAAAAGATCCATCTTAACATGTGTATTTAATATTAGATCATAATCCAATTGTCAGAACCAAAATTTAATTTACTAAATTAAATGATAATGCCTAGGAAACAAAAACAAATCATATTGATCTAAGATTATCTACGTAATTATCTTTAAATTTATCTTCCATAACAAAATCATTAAATTCAACAATTTACTCTTATAATATGATATCTTTATTATTCCAGGAAAAAAAATTATAGAAACAAATTTCTGCTCTGTCAAACAAAACTGAAAATAAAAATATATTGAAGAGATTCACACAAATAAAGGGTTGATAACCTTAAACACAGAACAAACCCCAACCAAATCACATTAAATAAACCACACCAAATTATGCGCGACTATCAACCCAAACACCATTTTTCCTCTTGTGGGTTGTCAAAAATAACTCATTAGGAAGTAAATCTCTTTGAAGGTTATTGCTCTACAAATAAAATCAAAATTATTGGATCACAACTCACAAGTAGATATCATAACATTAAATTGTATTAATTTTAGGTAAATGTGAATTTGATACATACGAGCTCAAGTGCAACATCAATATGAGCCTTGCGGCCTGAAGTGCGGACATCCCCGCCTCTTACTGAATCTCGATTGGTCTTATTTTGGTTGGAGATGTTCTTAAATGATATACCTTCCCAATATGCTTGAAGACTAGTCTAAGCTTCCTGATCTATCCAACTAGGTCGAGTCACATTGTTTTCTCACCTTTATAAGCATATCTAATAGTCTTTTAGCGGCCTTTTGTTCAAACAAACGTCTCACAATATCATTATCACAAGGATCCCACGACACCTTCTCCTGAGAATAACAAAAAGTATATGTATACTAACTACTATCAACAAAACAGATAACACAATTCTACCTATATATGCTAGAAAGATTAATTGAACATATAATTATATTCAAAGGCTAACCACAAACTTTTCAAACCAATCTTATCTAATTATGTTAGTGGCTGCACTCCAACCATAGATAGGCTCACAAAACTGTTTTTGTATGACATACCCAAATTATGCCAAAATTGAGGTATAATACAAGTTGTTGGATGCTCATGGATGGTTTTATATCCCTAAAATTCAAGTTGATAGGAGCAGTTCACAACTGTGAAATTACTAGAATTGAGGAACTTTAGAGGAAGAAAGACTAACATGGCGGGATTGAACAACTAAAAGGCTAACCACTGACAACCACATCAAACTAACAATTATGCAGAACAATATAATAACGAAATTATATAAGTAGTATGATAATGAAACAATTATGCGGTATAGTAAAATTATGCAGAACAGTATAATAATGAAATAATATAACAATTATGCAGAACAATATAATAATCAAACTAACAATTATGCAGAACAATACAACTAGTAATATAAGTACTTTACTTGTTCTACTACAATGATATTGATAGTTTGATTATTATGCAAATGCCATGCTTTCTCGTTCTACTACAACTATGCAGAAGAATATAACTAACTTTGACACTAATCAAGACCTTTTTTGGATGTAGTTTAGACAAGCTTGTCAATATGTAAATTTATCTAATAAAATATTAAAATATTCGATGCTATTGACTCATAATAACACCAGATGTCAAACTTTATGTCCATGTCTCAAAATTCTTCCATATACATATCATTTAGTTGTCTCTTGGAAAGTGATATTTTATTACAAAGAAAAGGGGCAACCAAGTGCACACAAAATCTCACATGCAACTTGGCACATCAGCCGCAATCTCAACTTTGGAAATTCATGTCCTCTTATTTTATAGAAGTTGGTAAGTTAAAACACATGTGATTTCTATGATTAATGAATCCTCTTTATGTTAATTCATGTCTAAGAACATCATACAAAGCGGTAGTTTCTATAGCTGTGAAACCCTAAGTTATTGCAACAACAGTAACAAAAAAAGTCAAATAAAATACTAACCATTTATTTGTAGACTCTGTAGAGAAAGAAATTTGTGATTGAATAACTTTGTATCAGTATCTATAATAATATGATAAAATCAAATGTTAGTATGAAAACCAAACCCTAAACCAAAAGAAGACACAAACGACAAAGATAGTTAAGGTTACAGTTACATTGAGAATGGACGATAGTGAGAGTGAACCTAAGAGACGAGAGTGAGAGTGAGTTTGAGAGACGAGAGTGAGATGACAATGAGAGTGAAGCTGAGAGATAAGAGTGAGGGTGAGGCAGCGAGAGTGAGTGTGAGGAGGGGAAATGGTGACGCGGTTGACGACGAAGACTGGGAGGGAGAGCGAGGGCTAGGGAAAAATGAAGTGAGGGATAGGGAAAAAGTGGGTAAGGGATGATAAGGAATTTTTTTTTTTTTTTTAAATTTCCAAATCAGGATTTTTTTATAAAAATCAAACCATTTAGCTTCAGCCAATCCGACACTAACATGGTGACTAAAATAAAAATATAAACAAACATCTGCCATATTTTACTTAACATCGGCTAGGTCGACGCTAAACCGACACTACCTAGCGTCGGAGTCTGAGCCGACGTTAAATATGGCAGTTAAAATGAGTTTTTCTAGTAGTATATCAAGGTTGATTTGGAGTTGGAAGAAGCAAACCCGACTAATTTGGTGATGGAGGACGTAGATGCACTGTTGGCATAAATTTTATTGGTTTGTGTCCATGAGAAAGTTCCATTTTGTAGTGGTAGTGGAAATGGTACTTCAAGATATGGAGTTGGTCCTCTAAGAGATGTTTGTTTGTACCTTATTCTAGCTTCTTGCATCAACATAATATCGATCAAATTTTTTTGTTGATACGAGGGTTTAACTGAATAATGTTTGGTATAGTTAGAGACAATTTTGAAATCTATTAAATATACATATTAAGGTTTAAATGAAGGCGCTCATTTCGACTTTAATTTTTTTTTGCTTATGTGTCATTCATACATGCCACATCTAAAATTCAATAGCAGCTACTCATTAAAATTATTGCGTGTAGGGTTTTTGAGTGTAGAGTTTGATGACGAACTTGAATTTAGATTGACTAAAGACATAAGGAAATTCAATTTTATCAGAGGCAAGACATACATACATTTAACCATTTACTCTATTTTACCAGAGGCAAGGATACAAAGACTTTAACGTCATTCTTTTATAAACAAAATATTTTGGTTTTCCTTTATAAAATTGAATATCTCCTCAACAAAAGGTTTTGTGAAAATATCAACCCACTAATGACCAGTATCAACATATTTAATGTCTAAAATATCCTTCAAGACACAATCCCCCATAAAATGATTTTTAATCTCTATATATTTTGCTCTCGAATGTAAAAAAGAGTTTTTGGTTAAACATTTAGTTGACGTATTATCCTAGAATATATGAATGTTACTGTCATTGATTTTGAGATCTTCTAATGGTATTTCATCCATAACAACTGAGTGCTACAATTGGTTGTTGAAATAAATTATGTTTAGTCCATTGTGTTTTGCTTGACTAGGAGATTACATATTCACCAAGGAATGTATTATTTCCACTAGTGCTTTTCCTTTCTACCCTGTCTCCAGTAGAGTTAACCTCACAAAAACCTACTAACTTGTACTTAGAGGATGGATTTTAACACAAACTAAGGTTAGTAGTGCCTTTTAGATATTTAAAGAACCTCTTAACATATGTTAAATTGGATTATTTAGGATTAGACTAAAATCTGGCACACACATTAAACATAATATCAGGTATAGAGGCAATTAAGTAAAGCAGGGAACTAGTCATTCCTTTATATACCTTATGATCTTCCTTTTTACCTGACACAACCTCATCAAAATTACACGTTGGATGCATAAGTGTAGACTTAGGCTTACATTCATCTATTTTAAATTGTTTTAAGTAATTCTCTTATGTATTTGGTTTGTTGAATGAGTACACCATTTGGACTTTGATGAATTTGGATTCCAAGGAAGAATTTTAATTTTCCCATCATACTCAACTCAAATTCATTCTACATTATCTTAGGGAACTCTTTGTAGAGCTTGTCTTTAGTATAACGAAAAATAATATCATCAACATATATTTGCACCATGAGAAGGTCATTGTTAGATGATTTTACAAATAAAGTAGTGCCAACATGACCTCTTTCCAAATCATTATTTAATAAGAAATACTTAGTATATCATATCAAACTCTTTGGGCATGATTTATACCATACATGGATTTCTTTAGTTTGAAAACATAGTCTAGAAATTCATTATTTTCAAAGTCAGTTGGTTGTTTCACATACACTTCTTCATTTATGTAACCATTTAAGAAAACACTTTTTTACATTCATTGGATTTAAGAAGATTTTATTACAAACGGCAAATGAAAGTACAATTCTAGCCTCTAACCTTGCTACGAGAGTGAAAATTTCAGTGTAGTCAATACCTCTCTATTGATTGTATCGTTGAACTAGGAGTCTCATCCAATTTGTTTCTAAAACTACACTTGGTTCCAATTGACTTCTTTTCTTTAGGCTTGGGGACAAGATCCCATTCATCATTTCTTTTGATGGATTTGACTTTTCTTGCATAGCCTTTATTCGTCAAGGTTCAATAGTTGTAGGTTCAATTTTCAGATAGTAGTCCAAAGGTAGATGTTTCTTTAAAAAAAGATATGGTTTTAATTTGATCATTTGCACTTCCTATGATAGGAGAGTTTGGATGAGAATATTTGTGTTTCCATCTGGGTTTGCATTCTTGATGATATTGATTTGCGAAAGGTTCATTGTTGCTTGTTCTTGAGTTATTGTACATATCTTCTAATTCATTGTAGGCTAGCTTTGTTGGTTCCACTAACATTTGTAGATATGCAAAGTCTACATCTAGCTTTGACTTTTTATGGCCAAGCTTTTTGTCATCAAAATTTACATGAATTGTTTCCTTAACAATAAGTGTTTTTTCTTGTTGTATACAATATATGCTTTAGACCTTTTAGGGTATCCCAAAAAGGTGTACTTTTGAGATTGTGTATCAAATTCGCCAAGATTTTCTTTGGTATTCAAAATATAGCATATGCAACCAAATTGATGAAATTATGAAGGGTTTTATTCCTTTCCACGGTTCATAAGGAGTCCTATTAAGAATATGTCTAATATAGATTCTATTATGAATATAACACGCAATGTTCGTTATTTATGCCCAAAAGAATTTGACAACATTCATTACGTGAATCATAGTGGGTTCCATTTTGTGAAGAGAAATATTCTTCCTTTCCACAACATCGTTCTGTTAAGCTGTTGTACGAGATGAAAAGTTAAGTACAATTCCATTATGTTCACATAAGTTTTCAAAAAGTTTATTTTCAAATTCACCTCCATAATCACTATGAATTGTTGCAATACAAAAACCCTTTTCATTTCTCACTTGTTTGCATAAGGTAGTGAAAAATGTATGTGACTCATCCTTGTGTTTAAGGAATTTTACCCATGTCCATCAGAAATAGTCATCAATAATAACGAGTCCATACTTTTTACAATTGACAAAAGTAGTGTTTACAAGGCCAAATAAATCTAGATGTAATAGTTCTAGTGGTAAGGAAGTGGAAGCAATATTTTTATAAGAAAAAGACAATTTTGTTTGTTTCCCTTTCTGAGATGCCTCACAAAGAACATTTGATTCGTAATTGAAATTTGGGAAACTCCTGACTAAGTTGAGTCTTTTTCAATTTTTAGATTAACCTCAAGTTGATATGTCCCGATCTCTTATGACAAATTAGTTGTTCTTCATTCCTAGTCATAATTCACTTTACTTCCTGTTTTTCCAAATCAAGCAAGTTTATTTTATAAATATTGTTTTTTCTTTGACCAGTAAATAGTATGAATCCATCAGTTTGACTTATTTCCTTCCATGACTTTTGATTGAAGACAACATCATAACCACTGTCACTTAACTGACTTATACTCAATAGGTTATGCATTAGTCATTTAAGTAGTACAACATTTTTAATAGAAGGAAGGGAACCATTACCTACTATGTTGTGTCCAATAATCTTACCCGTCTAATTATCTCCAAAGACAATGAATCCTCTGTTCTAGAGGGCCAGGTCTTGAAACATAGACTTTTCTGTCGTCATGTAATGTGATCCTCCACAGTTCGGGCAACGTGATTGGTTTTTTAACTTTGTTGCTAAGGATATCTACAAGATATATTATTTTAATCTTGAGTACTTAAACTTGGTTGGGTCCTGATTTGTTTGATCTGAAAGGTGTCTTGTCTTTCAATGTTTTTTGCATAGGAGATGTTATTCAATTGTGGTATTTCTTTATGCAATATACGCAAGCAATATTGATTAGATTGTGACATTTTCTCTTTTTAGGTTTTCAAGAAAATCGTATTTACTTGTTAAGATGTCATGAGCTTTTCTAAGAGATTTAAGTTTTGAAGAAACATTGTGATTCTTGTTGAGAAACTAATTTAACATATCCAAAAGTTTATTATGAGATATGTCATATAATACCCCAATTTCTTCAGCAAATGATTCATTGTTAAAGTGTGTATCTTCCATCAGAGCCATGTTTGCATGCTTTTCCTCTTCATCAGACAATTCATCAAAGTCATCCCAAGTAGCCATAAGGCCTTTCTTCTTTTCCTTGAAGTATTTTCTTTGAGATTTTCCCTTATCAAGTTTAGGACATTTTGATTTGAAATGTCCTAGTTATCTATTATTTTGAGATCGCATGAAATATCTTTTAGGAAACGATTTCTTCCTATTGTTCCACATGTGTTGGATTTTTCTTGAGATAAGAGAAAACTCTTTATCATCTGAGTTTTCACTATCATCATCCAACTCTCTTTACTCTAAATCTTTAGTAGCTTGTAGAGCCTTGCAGTTTGTTTGTTTTCCTTGGGATTTGAGAGACAAGGAATTTTTCTTCTTCTTGGGCTCATCTATAACCAATGCAATCTCATGGGATCTGAGTGAACATATTAGCTCTTCTAGAGGTAGTTTGTTTATATCCTTAGCCTTTTTAGTTGCTTTTACCTTTGGTCTCCACTTATTTAAAAGACTTTTGAGGATTTTCTTGACGTGGTCAGACGTAGTGTAACTCTTTTGGAGAACCTTCCATTCATAAACCATAATATGGAATCTAGAAAACATTGTTTTAATATCTTCATCTTCTTCCCTTTGGAAGAGTCATACTTCCTAACTAGTAAGTTTGCATAAGATTCTTGTATTTGCTTATTTCCTTTATAGTTAAGAACTAGAGCATCAAAGATATTCTTTCTTGTTTTTTTGTTGCTGCAATTTTTGAACACTTTGAAGGAGATAACATTCATCATGAAAGTTTTGACTCTATGATGCATCTTGTTTTGTTTCTTTTGATCAACTTTTATTTCCTTTCTAGATATTTCAACACTAGCAACGTCTTTTAGGGCCTCATAGCCATCTTTGACTATGTCCTAGAGTTTAGGATCATGAGAGATATAGAAACTTTTGAGCTTGTCTTTCCAATACTCAAATCTCTATTTGTCAATTAGAGGATGACTGTTAACGTTTCTACTTGTAACTTCATCACCAAAGTTAGTCATAATAGTATAGATTTTCAATCAAAAACGGTTAAGTGCTCGACTTTGAGACCTAGCTTTGAAGAATTTAATCCACTAATTCACCATTGAATTAAAATTCCACTAAACACATAGTCAAATTGACTGTGTTCATATCTTCTCAACTTTGAAGCTTGGTACAATCAAAATGTTAAGGGATGCATCTACTACTAGACTAGGTTACATTAGGAAGGTTTAAGGGTTTTCTTAATAACTCTCGCAAAAGGTTTTTTACAATGTTGTCCTTTCAGAAATATTTCTCAGCACTTATAGACAAGATAAAAGATAAAGAGCAAGAGTTCAGAGACGGCTTTATAAGGCTTATTTTGGTACATTGTTGCTTGTACTTTTCAATGAGTGTTGCCCGTTCTTTTATAGATATTTTTAGGGTTTATGTATGTTGTTCTGATTGCAAGAAATCAGCTGTATCATGAAGTTTTGTGTCAAATATTTTGAGATTGATTTGTCATTAAACCTTGTTAAAAATATTCTTGAAGTTGATTATGTGAATATTGATATGGAGACAAAAGGAACAAATGATATTGTGATTAGAGTATGTCACATATAGCTTCAGGGTGTTTCCCAAATGATATGCGAAAGTTTTTTCTTTTTCAGAGTGTTAACTTATCCGAGCATTGACTTTTATTAGAGTGTTGACTTATCAAAGTCAAATGAGCAAATGCTTGTTGCAATAAACAGAGACTCAAAGATCTAATGCTTATTGTGATCATCAGAGGTAGAAAATCACTTGCAGAGTCACTAGAGGCGCGTTTGCCAGATTTAGGATGCATAAATCAGAAGCGAAATCTTGTTGTTCGTTTAACTTAGATCATACCTCAAAGGATGTAGTGTCAACTTATAAGGAATAACATGTTTTGGAAACTACTCGCTAAAACATAACATCAGTGCTTTAAATTGTTCCCACAAAATAATGTTGTTATCATCATAACAAGTAAGGGTCATAGTTCTTCAAATCGACTTGGTTCTAATAAACTGCAGATTTATTTAAATTTATTAGTGCTATAAATTTTTCTCACAAAATAACTTTGATTTTCATCAAAATAAATAAAGTTCATTGTTCTTCAACCCACATTTGGGGGGGGGGGGGGCTTACCTTTTTATTGTCTAACACGTCTTCTGTAAGACCCGTAGTTTTTAAATCCTAAATTATACAATTTTAGCGTATTTTGTGTGGAATTTCTTAGGCTGTTAGCCGAGTTTTTGGTATTTAGTGAGTTAAAAGGCGAAAATATATTTCTGGAATTTGGACTAAAATTATTTGTCGAAGAATAATTTAGTTAGGTTTCGAAGAATTTAATTTTGGGCGGTTTTGTTCAAAATATCTCAGGTTGCTGAAAATTGTATTCGACAATTGAGTTGCGACGAGAGTAGATATTTTTACCAAAATAGTTTGAGATGAGAGTGAAGTGATGGATGTGAGAGTTGTTAGATATTTATTAGTTTAGTTTTAATTATAATATATATATATATATAAATATATATATGAATATATATATTATAAGTAAAATATATGTATATAGTAAGTAATATATATATATATATATATAAATAGTATGTAATATATATGTATATATAGAAGCTAGAAAAGGAAAGGCAGAATACGACAAACAGAGGAAGGAAAAACAGAAAACGAAAATGATGCCTCTTCCATTCTCGTGAACCCCTCTTCTTCTTCCTACTTCCTTCCATTTTGTTTTCCTCCTTTTGCTTCAAGAAAAGAAACCCAAAGCTTAGTGGGTGAGAAAGAACAAATTTCCAGCTTCTTTCTTCTTCCCAGATTCGAAAACGGTGTTAGGGATTTCAAAACCGTCAAACACGAACCTCCCCATTTCATCTAGATCTAAGCTTCGTTTCGCAAAGAGATAGAAGGGAAAGTTGCTCACTACCACACTACGGTGCTAGGGGACCAACTTTGGAAGCGACGTTGCGAGCGGAGATTTTACCGGATTTACTCGCGGTACCGTAATCGCACGTTAAAGCTAATGTGAAGGTAATGGCTCCTTCCAAACTTTTAGTATGCATTTAGGGACTTATCTGTGGTTGTGTGGAAAAGAATTTTGTTAGGGTTAAAGTGTTGATTTGGGGAAAATGAATTTAATGCTTTTATGGGTGAAATTCTAATGTGGGGTTTTGGTGATATTGATGAATGTTTCGTGGAAAATGAATTTAAACTCATTTATGTATGATTTTAAGTAAATGAAACTTGTTGCATTTGAGTGGTGGGTTGTGTTGATTTGTGTTTGTCGTATTTGACGTGTTCTTAATTAATACTGATGAAATTTGATATCTGTATGTTGGATTTTGTGGAGAAATGAATTGATGTATTTTGGTGAGAGTTGTGGATTGGATTTGATAATATGCTTGAGTTTGTTTTGTGTGGAATTTGAAAACCATTAAGTTAAATGAGTATTAAGAATGGGGAATCTCTTAATGTCTTGTTTACTTAATGTGTGTTTGTGAAAATCGTTTTGAGTTAAATGAGTATTAAGAATGAGGAATCTCTTAATATTTCTGTTTACTAATGTTTTGAAAATCGTTTAAGTTAACTGGGCGTTAAGAATGGGGAATCTCTTAATGTCTTGGTTACTTAATGTTGTTTTGAAAATCGTTTAAGTTCACTGGGCGTTAAGAATGGGGAATCTCTTAATGACTTGGTTACTTAATGTTTGTTTTTTTGAAAACCGTTTCAGTTAAATGAGTATTAAGAATGGGGAATCTCTTAATGTCTTGTTTACTGAATGTTTTGTTGTGGAAATCGTTTAAGTCAAAAGTATATTAAGAATGGGGAATCTCTTAATATGTCTATATGCTTAATGTTTGGCGTGGAAATCGTTTAGGTTAAATGAGTATTAAAAATGGGGAATATTTTAATATCTGCATTTACTTAACGATTGTTGTGGATGGAGTCAGTATATGCTCATGCATTTTCATGCTTTTTGTAAATCGTGCAGACCCGTGATAGGTGGCACCATGATAAATAGTACTTTGGCCTGTGATAGGCGGTACATTTATGATTTACGTTTTTGTAAATTGTGCAGACCCGTGATAGGTGGCACCTTGGTAAATAGTACTTTGGCCCGTGATAGGCGGTACTTTTACGATTTACGGTTTTTTTGTAAATTGTGCAGACCCGTGATAGGTGGCACCTTGGTAAAGAGTACTTTGGCTTGTGATAGGCGGTACATTCACAATTTACGTTCTTTTTAGTAAACCGTGCAGACCCGTGATAGGTGGCACCTTGGTAAACGATACGGGCCCTTGATAGGCAGTACGTTTATGGTTTACGCTTTTTAGTAAATCGTGCAGACCCGTGATAGGTGGCACTTCGGTAATTGGTACTTTGGCCTGCGATAGGTGGTACAATTATGATTTACGGCCCTTCGAGGAGGGTTTTGGTTTGGAATTCCGAGTCCATACATTTTGGCATATACGCATTGCATTAGGGTGCTTGGCACGCGAGTCGTGTTTGATTCAAGTTTATGATTGTGTTGAAATTGCTAAGTGTTATGTGTTGATATTATGCGTAAGAGTGATTGATTCTAAACTATTTCGACACTCAAGTTGTCGTGGTGATTGTGTTGAAAATGCTAAGTGTTATGTTTTGGAATTACGTGTAAGTGTGGTTGATTGCAAAACCTTTTCGAAACTTAAATTGTCGTGGTGATTTTGTTATAATTGCCAAGTGTGGATGTTTTGGAATTGTTTGTAAGTGTGATTGATTGCAAAACCATTTCAAAACTCAAGATGTCGTAGTGTTTGCACTATAATTGTTAAGTATGATTGTTTGGATTTGTGTGTAAGTGTTGATTGGTTTCAATACCCTTTAAAAAGCTGAAAAATGCTGAATATTGTTGTTTTTCTGCTACTGTCTGCTGTGTATTCGAATACAGGAAGCTGTATTCGAATACAGACATCCTGTTTTGCCACTGACATACTGTGTAGTCGAATACAGACATGTTATTTTGCTACTGACTTGTTGTGTAGTCGAATACAGACTGTTGTATTCGAATACAGACATGTTATTTTGCTACTGACTTGCTGTGTAGTCGAATACAGACTGTTGTATTCGAATACAGACATGACGTTTTTGCTGCTGAATGCTGAAACAGCCTTGTATTCGAATACAGAGATGTTGTATTCGAATACAACAATGTTGTTTTGTTAAAAACGTCAATTTTCAACTTTGTTTATGCATGTTTAGCATATGGAAACCCTTTTAAGGTGCATGCTAAGTGGAATGGTTATTTGTGCATTTAAAAACTTAAATGTTATGTGTTAACTGTTAATTTCGGTTGGTGACCCTTTACAACTATTGTGGAAATCTGGGCTTTGCCCTTAGATGAGAGACAAGACGATACTACCGGTTCATACCTTGTGGATGGGAATGTAGATGGGAATGCATGACTGGATCTATGTTAGGAGGATCTTACGGGGGCGCGTGGAGATCACTCAGGGTGTATAGCTATAGTTTTTTATAGAATGATCAGATTAGGATGACATAGAGGGAACGGATGTCTTTCTTTTGGATTACGTTATTTTGAACTGGAAAATTGTACCTTTACTAATATTGTCAGTATGACATCTTATTTGAATGGGTTCCATGTACCATTTGTTGTTGTGTAAATACTTTGGATTTATATTTCAAGAGAACTATTCCGCTGTGTATCAATTATATTGACTTAAACATTTATCCAAATGTGTTACCTTATTTATTTCTCTGTTTTATTTTAATTTGTTTTGAAAAAAAAATACACCCTCGCTTTGAAAATCGGGGTGTTACATCTGTGGTATCAGAGCTTTGGTTTGGTTTTCTTTGGGGGTTGTGGAGCCTTTGGTTATAGATTGTAAGTCAACCTATAGGTTGTGAGTCGTTATCTGATCATGCGTCGGGGTAATTGGTCTGAGTTGTCAGATCAGGGGTAGTTGTTATTATGTGTTGTTATATTCGAAACTTAGTTTTGGAATTATTCGAAGTGGTGTTAACACTTGTTCTTGAGGTTGGTTTTTCTGAAACACTACCTCCAAGAGGGAACGACGTTGCAAGGATGAACGTCAATAGGGATGATCAAATGGTTGAAGCTACAAATAGCATCGATGTTTTGTTGTTGCACGAACTGCTGCAGAGACTCGACGGGATCTGGAGAAGAGTGAAAGACGGAGTTATGCTATTAAACCAAGAGGATTGAAAGATTTTCGTCGTTACCATCCTCCAAAGTTCAAGGATGATGAGAACTCAGGAAAAGAGATGATTAGTGGATTCATGAAATGGAAACGATCTTTGAGATGACGAATTGTCCAGCAGACCTGAAGCAAATCATGACGACATGGAATTTATAAAATGGTTCCAAGGACACAGAAGCTATGTGTTGGTGTAAACTCAAAGATGATGAGTATGGATGGATTAACATTAGACTAATAAGGGATTTCAAATAAAGATCTAAGTTGAGGACTCTTGTTAAGAAAAGTATTAGATGTTTTCCTGGTAGATTTCAGGATGAAACTGGATGAAGTTTGACAACTGTCAAGGAGATGTGAACATCATGGAACAGTTGAGAAGATAAGGCTTCCATTTGAAATAACATTTGGTGCTTAGGTGTCAATGAAAGAGACTGGTATTAAAGTTAAGGGAGCGTTGCACATTAGGAGTAAATACTCCCTTGGTTGACTTCGTCACATCATAGACTGGGGGGGGGGGGG
>JBBPBS010000785.1:1365845-1402202 GCA_037974835.1 Cicer judaicum | reverse complement strand
GGGGGGGGGATGTTCTAGGCCAAACTCATGAGAAAAAAGTTCAGTCCCAACATAAGAATGGGTGGTTCAGAACCCACCTAACCCAATCAAATGAAATCACATAACCTTTTCGAATTAACAGTCTACAGTAGCACACCTAGACCGTGCATCATGGCCACTAGATGACTAAAGAGTAAATCTAGAGATAAAAGACATGGTAACTCAGCTATACACTCACTTTGAGCCACTTGATAAAAAACATATTGTGGTTACAACCACCAGATGACATTTACCATTCTCCAAATATAATTCATTACAAGGTGATCTAGAAACATGGGATTCTTCTTTTGATAATCATAATAGAACCTTTCTAGAAAACATAAAAGAAATCACTAGATAAGAATGACCTTTTAGGTCATAAAGGTACAAATAAATTGTAACTCTAAAAAGTCTCTTAATCTTGACAAATTCCTATTTGATCATCGGAATGTATGCATGTACAACCCCCGACGGGAAGCACTAAGAGCCTCCTCTAACCTCCATTTACCACCATTTTGTCAAGTTCCTTTATTTAATATTCCTTGTACTCAAAAAATGTATTTTTTAACTACATGTTCAAATGGTTTTTCCTGGTGCTCATATACTAGAGAGCTTAATTTTTGGGTTCAAGATTATAACAATTGTGGAAATATTTGTGATCAATCAGATAAATTTATTTGTATTAGTTAAAACTGGGATCTACATTACTTCCTAAGACGTGTCATAATCTTAATCAATTTCATAGTTTCAAACTTTTTCAACATCGATAATAAGTGAATTATTAAATAATTTAAACTATAAACACTCATCTTATATTAAAATGATACGTAAACTATAACATGAACATTTAAGTTGTTTTTATTTTTTGTAATATCTTATAGCTTATTTTTGTACAATAAACCACACACACATTTATAATAATATATATGATTATAATAATAACATTTTTTGTTCAAAAATATAATGATAAATTTTTTTATTCAAAATATAATATTAAAAATATATGAATTTAAAAAAACACTTATAAACAATTCAACAAGTTGTCTCAAGTGGGACAAACTCGCAATACACAAACGTGATGCCGTTATGAGTTTTAAAAATATTAGTACCTTCAATTTATTCATGTTTGGTAAACAAGGATGGTGGTTGTTATCTGACTCGGATAGCTCTGTCACTCGTCTCTTCAAAACTAAATATTTTTTCTATATTGATTTTTTGTCTGGTAACCTTGGTCACAATCCAAGCTATATTTGGAGGAGTATTTGGAGTGTTAAATCGCTTCTGCATACGAGATCTTGTTGGAGTATTGTGGAATAATAATTGGCTAATCGATGAGTCTAACCTAGTTAAACCACTAGGGGTGCCTAATCAGCATGAAAATGCCTATGTTGATAATTTGCTTATGCCTTTGAATAAAGAATGAAATAGACCCTTTGTTACAATAATGTTTGATCCTAGCATCCCTCAAAAGATTCTCAAAACACTTCTTTTTGATACAATGAGATAGGATACCGGAGTCTAGAAAACCGACTCTAGTGGTATAAATATTGTACAAAGTGCCTACATGTTTTGTCTGAATGATTTCATTGATACTTCCATTTTGAAAATGGTAGGCAACTGGAATCTAATCTGGTAGTTAAAGGTATCACCAAAGGTTAAAAATCTTTAGTGGATAATTTGTCAGAACTGTCTTCCTACATGCTCAAGACTATATGATAAGGGTGTCAATTGTCCTGATCATTGTATTTTGTGTGATGATGGTGTCTAAGATAGTTTGCATGTCTTATTTTTGTGCAAGAATTGCTGGCAGCAATGCAATTTAAGAGATATGGTGCAAGCGGCTATTGTTGGAGCGAACTCAACCGCAATTGTGATTTTTGATCTTTTGGAAAGACTCGATCTTACCCAAGTGGCTTGATGGCAATGATCATGTGAAGTATGTGGCAACAATGAAACAATCATATATGGCACAACATTAATGAAAATACAATGCAAGTCATCAACCGCAGTATGCAGCTACCAAAAGAGTGGAAATTGGCACAAAATCTACAACAACGATGAATGTCAGACGATGTAATTAACTCCCCCACTCTTTGGCTCAAACCCAACTATGGAATGTATAAATGTAATCTAGATGCCTCTTTCTCTAATTTCTCAAATCATGTTGGCATTGCTATTAGTATTAGAGATGATGGAGGATATTTTGTCTTAGCTAAAATAGAATGGTTCACACCCGTCTACTCAGTCACTGAAGGAGAATCACTCGAGTTATTAAGTGCTTTACAGTTGGTCCACGATCTTCAACTAACACCAGTGGATTTTGAATTAGATTTGAATGGTGTTTTGGATAGTTTTCATTCCATCAAGGAAAACACGACTATCTTAGGTGTTATTGTTTCTGATTGTCAAGCTATTTTCCATTCTCATTTTAGAAACACCAAAATTGAGTTTGTTAAGAGACAAACAAATGAGGCAGCTCATACGCTAATAAGGATAGCCACATCTATCGTTAGTATCCATATTTGTATTAATATTCTAAATGGTATTCATGACATTATTAATAATGAAATGCTATAAGCACCTTTGATTATAAAAAAAATAATATTATCTCAAACGTGTTCAACTATTTAATTAGTTATTATTATTTTTTATTTTATGGACAAACAAATGAAAATTGAATATTGTTATTTACAAGCATTTAAGTGATTATATGCTTCCTAATTTTTTTTTGATTATATGCAATAATACGTTAACTAATTCAAAAATATTTAGAATGAAATTTGGTTTTTTTTTTTTTTATATGTTGAAAATTTCTTTACTTATTATAAAAAACTCACAAATTTATATTCATTAATGAAGTTTGTAGAAAACAAACATTTATCAAGTGCACATTTAGATTAAATCCATAATTTTATTGTCGTCAATATTATAGTTTGAGAGACATGTGTATGTCAAACACTTCAATTTTGTTATATTTATAGGTTTTTTCATAATTGTAGACATTTTTATGTTTTATGTTATTAACATGAACATTGTAAGTTTGTTTGCAGCTTCATCATTTTAGTTTTAACGATTTTGAATTGTATTATTCTCGATCGATGTAATTTCTACCAATTTGAATGAATGAAAGTTATTTTTATGTTAAAAAACATTTATCATAGTAATTATCAATAACATTTAGACTTAATTACAATTTTAGTCCATATTTTCACTGGTTCATAAAGTTGGACGTTTTATTTTAAAATTAGATAGTTTTGGTCCTTTTGATTTTGTAACTAAAATAAATTGTAATGCGATATGTTTTAAATGACGTATTATATTATTGGTTGATGCAAAATGACTTATATATATGAATTTGCAATAAAATCATCTAAAAACTTTAGTTTCAACATCCGAATCGACCCATTTTAATAATTTAATTAATAACATATAAATAATTTTGTATCTAAATAGTTCTACATTATAAGATTTTATTTGCCGTCATTTAAAATATATCAAACCATCATTTTTTTAGTTCACATATCTAAAGGAGAAATCAAAACTGACAAAGTTTAAAATAAAAAAGTCAATTCTATGAATCTGTGAAAATTGGAAGTTATTGCAGTTAAACCTAAAATTTATCATAAAATGCTCTTAAATATATAAGTAAATTACATTAAAATTCCAGTGCATGCAGCGGGACACACACTATATTGATAGAGTTAGAGATGTTTATGAGTGGGACTCACAAAGTAAATGACCAACTTGATCACTTAACTAGTCACGTTGGAGACTATTTGAAAATAGAGTTAAATATATTTTTAGTTTCTATAAAATTTGATCATTTCAATTTTAGTCCTTACAAAATTATCACATGTAGTTTTAGTCTCTTTTGTTAAATTAAGATATATTTTTTGAATGAATTTTTACAAGTATCTTACAAAAATAAAAAAGAATTATTGTACAAAAAGTGAACCTAAAATTCGATTTCTTAGTGTATATTTTCATTACTTTTATCTTGAGCTTTTAATATTTTAAAAAATTCATAATTAATCCATTAACAAATTCTAAATTTTTTGAAAGAAGCTTTTTATAATGTTCTAAACATAGTTGCAAAAATTAATTTAATTTTAAAGTTTTAAAAAAAAGTTATATTTTATTTTAATAGAGACTAAAATTGTTTATTGAATAGTTTTGTTGAGACTTAAATTTGTATTTTTTATTTTACATGAAATAAATTTAAAATATAAATTTTTTACAAGAATTAAAAATATATTTAACTGATGGTACTATGATACATTTGTAAATTAATATATTTACCAATAGTTGATTTACGTAAGTTTAATTATGACGGTTTCATGATTACAACTTTCAAATGATTTTCTTGAAACATTTTTAAATAAAATTTTGTTATGATTTTTAAAAATAATTTATATAATAGTTGTACATTAAATTACATAGACAAATGTATTTGTATTATTAGTTTAATCAACTTTATATATGCAATATATTAACATTGTTAGTGAAAAACTAATGCAATTATTAATTAAACCATATAAGTTGTCTTAAAGTATTGATAAACTCAAAATGTTTTAAAAGCGTCCGAAAGGGTTTGTGACTTCGTGAAACACCAAATAGAAACGCGCTTCCGAACATTGTTGACGATTATAAACGGTTCTGCCTTCCCCAGTCTTCGTCGAGTCTTGGCGGTGTTTGCTACTGCATAGAAGCAAACATGACCTTGACATTCGTTTGTTAAACTTCACAAACAGTGAGATAGAATCGAAAACCAACAATGGCCACTTCAAAACCCATATCTCCATTCAGACTGTCCTCCCTCCTCCGATCTCAAAAAGACCCATCCCTTGCATTCCAACTCTTTCTCAACCCCAACCCCACCCTTCAAAACCGCCCATTCCGTTATTCCCTCCTTTCCTATGACCTCATTATCATCAAACTCGGTCGTGCCAAAATGCTCCCACAAATGGAACAAATTCTCCAACGCCTCCATAATGATACTCGCCACCGCGTCCCCGAACCACTCCTCTGCCACGTCATCGACTTCTACGCACGTGCCCGCCTCCCATCACGTGCCATCCAAACCTTCCTCTCCATCCCTTCCTTCCGCTGCACGCCAACTCTTAAATCATTCAATTCCCTCCTCAACGCCCTCCTTACCTGCCGCCAATTCCAAACAATCACCCGAATGGCTTCCCTTTTAAATGAATTCGGTCCGCCAAACCCCTGCACCTACAACATCCTCATTCGATCCTGTTTCCTCCAAGGCCATGCCGATCGCGCCTTGAAACTGTTTGATGAAATGTGTAACTGTGGCGTCCTCCCTGACGCAGTCACATTCGGGACCTTAATCCATGGGCTGTGTAAGAATTCAATGCTGCATAAGGCTTTTGAAATGAAAAAATTGATGATTGCGGATTTTAAGTTGAAGCCATGTGTTTCTGTTTACACTAACTTGATTAAAGCTGTTTGCGAGATTGGGGAACTTGATTGGGCATTTACGATCAAGGATGAGATGGATAGGAACAAATTGAGATCGGATGCTGTTGTTTATAACACTCTGATTAACGCGCTTTTTAAGGCAGGGAAAATGGAAGAGTCTTTAAGGGTTTTGGAGGAAATGAAGGAGAGTGGTTGCAATTGGAATTCGGTTACTTGTAATGTAATGATTGGGGAGTTTTGTAGAGAAAAGAATTTCGAAGAAGCTTATAGGATTTTGGATGGTGTGGAAGGTGGGAAGCCTGATGTTTTTGGTTACAATGTGGTGATTGGTTGTCTGTGTAAAGAAGGGAAATGGAGTGAAGCAAATGATCTGTTTCAGGATATGTTGCGGCGAAAGTGTCTTCCTGATATTGTCACATATCGCACGCTGTTTGATGGGCTTAGTCGGTGGATGCAGTTCCAGGAAGCTGCATTTGTTTTAGATGAGATGTTGTTTAAAGGATATGTTCCCCATTCAAGGAGTTTGAATGAATTTGTCGGTGGTTTGTGCAGGGAAGGGAACTTTGAGCTGTTGTCAACAGTTTTAAGTGGTTTGGTTAGTAGAGGAGATTTTTGCAATGACGGTTTATGGAGTGTTTTGGTTTCCATGGTGTGCGAGCCGGAGAAGTTGGCAGCAAAACCTGTTGAACTTTTTGATGCTTTGGTGGTGGCATGAACTGTGTTTTGGTTCAAAACATGATTCCTGGTTTGCGAGCCGGAGAAATTGGCAGCAAAACCTTTTGAAATTTTTTATGCTTTGGTGGTGTCATGAATTGTTTTGAAACACGATTCCTGATTTTGTAAGTATCACAAACCACTCTTAGGTCATTAGATTATAACATCAACCAACATACCATTAGTCTAGCAAATCTAACGTGGAGTAACACATTCACATTTTTAAATCTAATAGGTATTGAAAATTAGGCCTTGATATGTCCATGTTTGTCTTTTGGTTGCTCATCCGATCCCGTGTTTGCTGACCCACTCCCAAATACACTACCAGAAGCTAGGATCTAGTAGTGTATTTTGCTCAATTTTACGCTATTAGAAGCTAGGATCCAGTAAAAAGCCGAAAAAACGAGCAGACATAGGGCTGGATGAACAATCACCTTTTCGTATTTCAAAAACACAAGGATCCTGCTCAACCCAACTCGGAAACATGCAAATCTTGGCTACCCGACTCGAAAACAGGATGCAGATCTCACTCGTCGATCTTTGCTTTCCTCATTCTCTTGTTTCTTCGTTCATTGCTCTCATGCTTTGATCTTGTTCTCGCATTTCGCTCTCGCTAGTGCTGTTCCTTTCATCTTCTGTCTTCTCTCTTCAACTCAGGTATTTGTTGGGATTTGTTGCGATTTCTTTGCTGGTTCGATTTTATGGTTGTTTGTTTTTTTGGTTGTGATCTTGATTTCCTTATCATGTTTATGTTTACTATCCGATCTGACATTCATGTTTTCTTAATGCTGATTCAATTTGCTAGAAATTTAAGAAATCTCCATTGAATTAAGAAGTTTTCCTTCATATATTCCAATCAAATACGAAATTGCTTCCGAAACTTAATGTTAGTTATATTGTTTCCTCAATGATTGAAATTGAATGTATATTGGATCGATCAAATTTGTTCATATGATTTCATTTTCTAATCATCCTACTCAAGCATATATAGCAGTGTTGGTGATTATGACAAGAAGTAGCACATGTAATTAAAACGGTGAAATTTTCAAGTATGAAGGAATGATCCATTACAAAATAAGTTTGCTTGCAAGAGTCAGAGCAAGAAATTAACAAATGTTGGGTCCATAAGATGAGATTAAGTCATATTAAATTAGAACCATGATAATGACAATGTGGTCACAATATGAGTGGAATCAGTACATTGATTATGATTATGATTAAGTTTATTATGATCTGATTAAAGTTTGATCATTAGTAATTAACTAATACTATAAATTTGTTTATGGTGTTTCTTCGATGTTTGTGGTTTAGTTTGTCATTGTAAATCTTTTTCATCAGCACATGATTTCATTTTCAAGTAGCACATTATTTCATTTGCTGAATGTTATGGTTTGAATTGAAGGGAATACATAAATAATATTTTTTGAATACTATGGAACAGGGAAGAGAGATAAAAAGAAAAAATTAGGTCAAAGGGGCTGAGTTGTGAATGGTTCAGGCAATGTTTGTGGTAAAACGGAACAATGAGCCACGTTAGAGGACATGGATGATGAAGAATTCCGTTCGTTTGATCAAAATGTGAATCTATAGGCCAATACCAATGTATCTTAGCTGACGTGGGAGCAACCATCTCAAGGAAGTGTAAGACAAATGGAGCGTGTTAGAAATACTATCAGAGAGATGATGCCTACATCAACATCTATTTATTTTGATTTTGTATGGTTGCATTATTATATAGATGTTTTAGCAAATTGATGAACTACTAAATTATATTGATGTATGCTAGTTTCTTTAAAAGAGTGATGAACAATTGTAAATATTTAGATATATTTGATGGTTTGATGTTGATAATTTTTTTTTTAATTTTAATCATGATTTTAAATAAATTTATAATATGATGATCATTGAATTTTTAATTATTATTGTGATATATTTTGCAGTAATTTTTAATACATAAAGGTGAATAGTAAAAAAATTGTTTTAAAAACTATAACATTTTTTAAGTGTTTAGATTACCATACATCCAAACACTTGTTTTTGTACAAGTATTTGTCAATGTGCACATTCGATCGCAAACAGTTTATCTAGCATAAGCTCTTGTGTAGTTAGCTCTCATGCGATAACCTCTAATACCATAAGCACTTATATAAATTGTTTTTCCAAATTTCAAAAAAACCCTATATTTATTTTTCAAATAAACTTTATGAAATAGCCATAGTTTATCAAAACTATGTAAACTTGAAGATATGATCTATATTCATGTTTTTTTAACTGAGTGTGGTTGTGGTCGAAAAATTTAGTTGTGGCAAGCAGTAGTTGCTGCAACTGAGATATCACATCATCATGATATAGTCTTGACTTTTATATGCCATAATTTTGGTTGATGAATTTTATCCGCCAATTTGTTGACAACAATGTAGCACTGAATTACATATATGTACATATTTTCTCTCGGCCTACAACAAGGTTGTAATCAGCCATAGGCTCACAGGATTAGAAATAAGTTTGTAAACCATGAGACTTAAAATCATTTTAGATATAAGACAAAACTTAGATGCATTTTCTGAAGTACTTTTGGTATTGTTCTTCACTTAAAATATAAGCCAACTGACATTTGCACAGCATTATTTGTGGATGAAACTCTGTTTTTGCACTCAAATTGCAGATTTGGTAGATGCAAACTGAAATCTAAAAAGGACGACATAGCTTAGTATAGTTTCAATTTCTATGTATGCAGTTACAATTGTTGCTAGTCAGTTGTTGAGTTTGTTGGTTACTAAAATAAGTTGTCTGAGTTCCTTTGCTACAAAGTTGCTTGCAAGATAATGGTTCGCTAGTAACCCAAGTTCACCAAAATTCAAGAACCGGTTCACCAAAATTCAAAAATAATTCACTAATTTTGACAAACTTGGGTTATATAAACTTTAAATGCATTAATATATAACTTTAACTGTATTAATATATTGCCACGTACCGAATACTTTGAAGGTTACGTACCGCGTACCCAAACCCGTACCACGTACCAAAGAGAATTGCGAACCAGGTGACTATGGTTAAAACTATTATGAATAGGATAGTTTTGCATTCCTTTAGCAGATTTAAGTCGAGGCAGTTGTTGTGGAAATTGAGGTTCATTGAGTGAGCCTATCAAGCTTAAGTAACCTTTATTTTGGTTCACTTTTCTCTGTCTCATATAGTTGTTGAATTTACTATCCACATTTTCATTTGGGTGACTAACTTTAACAATACGATCATTGTAGGCAATATTCTAATATCTACACAGTAATGTTTAAGATTGGAACATGTTCTGATCAAAATTAAGAGATTTCACATTGGTGGTGGATTGAAAGGAAGAAAACTATGTGAATTGTGATGAGTGGTTAGAATCCCTACACAGCAGGTAGGGCTGGACAAGGGGCGGGTACAAGCGGATTCGGGTTCAAATTCTAGATCCGGACAAAACCGCGGGTGGTACTCTAAGGCCCATTTCGACCATTTAAACTTCGAGTTTGTGCGGGTCTCGGGTAATGCGAATTTTCGGGTGGATAAATTCGGGTTAGGCTATTTGGTCATTTTAAATTTCTAAAAACTCTAATGTTTTTTATTTTTTTATTTTTAAATTAAGTGCATTTTTTTTATGTGTCCTTAAATATTGTGGTCTATACAATATTAATAAGCATTTTTATATTTTAAATTATTAATTTTAGTCAAATAAATTGTAAATTAATTACTTCTATTTTAGACTATTTTTAATCCATTATTCCTTTGAACTTTGAATTTGTAATCTATTCAAAATAGTATCATTTTAACTTACTCTAATTTAATCTCATTATAAAAATGATTTTTTATCTTTAGTTTTATTTTGTCCCATTTTAACCTTGCTAATGAACTTTGTAAAATGGAACATGACTGTGACACCATACAACAACAACAAAGATTTAAACATTAAATTGTACAACATATCAATTTAAATTTACAAATAAAATATTAAATTCTTCAAAAAAAATGTGATTCACTTCAGCCATCAGAACCATCAGCCTACACAAAATAAATTTAAAATTAGAATTCAGATTTACTAAGAAATAAAAAATATTGAAAAGGGGAAGGCCATAATATCTATTTATCCAAGAAACAAATAAATCTTAAGACCAAATTAGAAAGATTCAAGATTAAAAACTATATCAACTTATTATTATTATCATCATTATCCATGTAATTTCTATTTACAAAAATTATTCCATCTACGTAGACATATTAAGAAAAAAAAAATACATTACAAATACTAGAACATCTTAATGGTGGAAGTAGAAAACCAAAACCTAAAAACCCTAAATCTCAAACCAAAACTCAGAAACCAAACCAAAAGCCATATGTCCTAAGTAATAAGACACCATAACCCTAAATCTTAAAACAAAACACATAAAAATAACCCTAAATCTCAACATAAAACACATAAAAACAGTCAAACTTAAACCAAAATCCATATGTCCTATGTAATAAGACGTTTAACCCTAAAAATAACCATCAATAAACATAAAAGACTTAACAATACCGTGTTGATGTGTGACTGTAACTCTTACTTCACTCCATCAAGTTTTGTCCGATTACAAATCGCTAATTTTGAAGAGAGAAAAAAGATTAAAAAAAAAATCACTAAAATAACAAGGCGTAATGTGAAAACGAAATAAACTGAGATAATCAGATTTATATAATGGGTTGTGCTCCTGGACCTCATGTCTCCAGTGGCCCAAACTCCATTTGGATATATATATACGGTCGGATTCGGTTATTACTGGTCCATTTTTCACAATCTGAACCCACCCGCACAAAACCCATTCAATCCGTTTTCCACACCCGCCAATCTGGTTCACCCGACTTAACCCGCCCGAATGAGTTTTTTGGGCCTCAGATCAGTTGGTTTCAGGTGGGCCTGTCATTCTTGTCCACCCCGAACAACAGGTGCATGTTGGTGGGGAAGTACTTATAAGAACTCTGACGCTCAAGTAAGTATATGATTGAGGTGGTTGGAACACATAAAAAATGACATACTTTATAGAAACTTATATAACATGAAAGAGACGGTGTTGGGCTTGGTAGTTATATAACATGATTGAGGAGATTTCAAATTTTTGAAGTATCCGGTAGTTATTCTACTTAACTATAAATACAAAATATCCGGTATGTTATTTATTTTTTAATTTTTCTTAATTTTGAAATAAGGATGAAAAAACACAATCAATATATGGATTTTTTTTTTATAATAATAACAAAAATAATAACTATTTAACCGCATTATTCCCTCCAATTTAATGTATTTTATTTTATTTTAATAATAAAATTTTAATTTTTGTAATTATTTTTAATTTATTTAAAAAATCAAAATACTATTGATAAAATAATATATATAAATTTAAGAAAAAAAATACATCAAATGGTTGACTAAATGTGCCAAAAACAAATAACATGCCCCCTAATATTTTGCCAATAAAATAACAACATATTTTCTTAACAACTCTATGCTATTTTTATCGCGAATATTTTATAAAATAACAAAAAAAAAATTCTTAATAACTCCCTCCTATTTTTATTCCGATCTAATACACACAAAAAAAATTAAATAATAAAATATTGTTAATGTAATTAAAAAATATATAAAATTTTAATAATATAATTTACTTTACTTTATTATTATTAATATAATTTTATTTTATTAAATATTTTATTTATAATATTTTTTATTTTAAAATATTATATTTATTTTTGTTTTACTAAATAAACAATTTTGAAATTATATAAATGAGAAGAAAAAAAACTTGTAAGCCTAATACATGGTGCCATCCTGAGGATATTTTAATGAGGAATGAAATTTTCGATGAACATTCCAGAAATTTGAAATTTTTGGTAGTTATAAATCAATATCGGATATTTCAAATTATCGGGTGGTACTCTATTGAAAATTCCAAAAATGAAATTTTCGGCAAAAAAAAATTCAACAACACTCATTTTTCAAGAAAACACAACTTGTGGGGGTACGAGAGAACTTTTAAATTTTTACAGTTTTATTAAGGATATTTTAGACATTTTAAACATAATTTTTTTAAATAAGAGGTCTAAAATTAATTGAGGGGTGCAAAAGGCGACTTTCTGATATTAGTCCTTTTATGTCACCAAATCACTTCACAAGGTTCTCTTTTAATGTCAATGATGATGTTTGTAACACCCTGAGTTTTAACAACGTGAGTGTGTTTTTTGTTTTCAAAACAAATTCATAATAACAAAGAAATAAATAAGGAAATACTTTTTGATAAATATATAAGTCGTAACACAACGACAAATAAGTCAACAGAATTAACAAGCAGCGGAATAGTTTTTGAAATACGAATCCAAAGTATTTATATATCAAAAAATGGTACATGGACCCCATCATAATAAAATGTCAAGCTAATAATATTGGTATAGTCCCTATACGTCAACCTAATCTGATCATTCTACAAAAAACTATACATCCTGGATGATCTTCACGCGCCCCGCAAGATCCTCTTGACACAGGGCACTAACCGGTAGGATAGTCCTGGTTCTCATCTGAGGGCAAAGCCCAAATTTCCACAATAGTTGTAAATGGTCACCAACCGAAATTAACAATTAACACATAACATTTAAGTTTCTAAATGCACAAAATGACCTTTCAACTTAGCATGCACCTTAAAAGGGTTTCCATATGACAAACATGCATAAATAAAGTTGAAAAATGAAGTTTTTAACAAAACTGCACTGCTGTATTCGAATACAAGTCTGTTTCATAAGTCAGCAGCAAAAAAACCATGTATGTATTCGAATACAACCTTTTGTATTCGACTACACAGTAAGTCAGTAGCAAAAACAACATGTATGTATTCGAATACAACCTTCTGTATTCGACTACACAGTAAGTCAGTAGCAAAAATAACATGTATGTATTCGAATACAGCCTTCCGTATTCGAATACACATTAGACAACAGTAGAAAAGCAACAAAATTCAACAAAATTCAGCTTTTAAAAGGGTTTCGAAATCAATCAACACTTACACACAAATTCAAACAATCACACTTAGCAATCATAGCACAATCACCATGAAGATTTGAGTTTCTAAAAGGTTTTGCAATCAATCAAACTTACACACAAATCCAAAACAATCACACTTAGCAATTATAGCACAATCACCACAACAACTTGAGTTTCGAAATGGATTTGCAATCAATCACTCTTACAAAAAAATCCAAAACATCCACACTTGGCAATTATAACACAATCACCATGACAACTTGAGTTCAAACACTCAATCATAATCTTGAATCAAACACGACTCGCGTGCCAAGCACCCTAACGCAATGCGTATATGCCAAAATGCATGGACTTGGAATTCCAAACCAAAACCCTCCTCGAAGGGCCGTAAATCATAATTGTACCGCCTATCACAGGCTGAAGTACTAAATTACCGATGTGCTACCTATCACGGGTCAGCACGATTTACTAAAAACATAAATCGTAAATGTATCGCCTATCACAGGCCGAAATACTATTTACCGAGGTGCCACCTATCATGGGTCAACACGATTTACCAAAAATGTGCAGTATATCATAGACCTAACACGGCGCGATAATCCCTGCAAGGATAAGATGAACCAATAAATCACATGGAATCATCTCGTGGCCCATCCGGTCACCACTATCACCATGGCCCATCCGGTCGCCATGTACTATGAAATACATGACCATACTCTGAATCTATCCATGACAATTATTAAGTAAATGTAGATCTTAAAAGATTCCTCATTTTTAATACTCATTTAACTCTAACGATTTTCACGATAATCATTAAGTAAATGCAGATATTAAAAGATTCCCCATTTTTAATACTCATTTAACTCTAACGATTTTCACGATAAACATTAAGTAAACCTATATATTAAAAGATTCCCCATTTTTAATACTAGTTTAACTCTAATGATTTTTAAATTCCACACAGAGCAAACTCAGACATATTCTCAAATTCAATCCACAATTCACACCAAATCACATCAATTCGTTTTTCCACAAAAATCCACATAAACACATCTCAAAATTTATAATATTAATTATGAACACGTCAAACATGACAAACAAAAAATTATCACAACCCACCACTCTATACACATCAAATTTCATTTCCTCAAAACCACACGTAAATGAGTTCAATTCATTTTCCACGAAAACACTCATCAATATCACCAAAACCCAACTCTAAAATTTCACCCATAAAAGCATTAAATTCATTTTCCCTAAATCAACACTTCAACCCTAACAAATTTCTTTTCCACACAACCACAAATAAGTCCCTAAATTCAAACTAAAAGTTTGGAAGGAGCCCTTACCTTAACGATAGCTCTAATACGCGATTACGGTGCGAGTAATTCCGATAAAATCTCCACTCGTGACATCGCTTTCAATGTTAGTTCACTAGCACCGTAGCGTGGAGGTGAACAACTTTCCCTTATATCGCTTCTTGAAACTAAGCTTAGATCTAGAAGAAAAATGGAGTTTTGTGTTTGACGGTTTTGAAAACACCAACACCGTTTTTCTCCGTTATTTTATCAAATGAGAAGAATGAAGCTGAGAAATCCTTGTCTTCTCACCCACAAGCCTTAGGTTTTCTCTTCTTGAAGCAAAAGAAAGTAAAAGAAGAAAATAAGGGAGAAGGAAGAAAGAAGAAGGAGGCTTGAATGCGCGAGGCAGGGAGATTATCTTCCTCTGTTTCCTTTGTTTTTTTTCCTTTCTAATACATATATATATATATATATATATATATATATATTTATATTATATTTAAATCTAAACCCAAACAAATATCTTACAACTTTTACACACATCACAATCTATTTTGATAAAATATATACTCTCGTCGCAACTCAATTGACAGATAAAAGTTTCTGCAACTAGAGATATTTTTAACAAAATTGTCCGGTATTAAATTCTTCGTAACGTAAATAAATTAGTCTTCGACAAATAATTTTAATCCAATTTCCAAAAATATATTTTTGGCATTTAACTCTATAAATACCAAAAACTGGGGTAAAAGCCAATTCAACACAAAATACCCTTAAATAGTATAATTTCGAATTTAAAATTAAGTGTCTTACATTACTACCCTCCAAAAAGAAGTTTCGTCCTCGAAACTTGAAGTACGAGTAACAATCCACACTAGGTTTATACTCAAAATTCAACATACAAGTCACAACTTGTTTCCCCCGGCCTACTCGAAGAAAGCGTTGCCTACCCGTTTTCATCGGGTGCTTAATAACTCTACACACATCTATAGTCGGTAAGGCTCGTCCGATCCATTCAACATGATTTTGTCTACTATCAACAAGAGATTAAGGATGATCAGTCCCTCAATTTGTCAATAAATAGCCAACAACCATGATAGTGGCTTAGACTATCTTAACCGAACTGTAATAGTGCTCCTTGTGACTTACACTTGAGGTTATCATAATGTACATGTGGGCAACAATTTTCTCAAGGTCCACTAAGTTTCCTGTATTTCCTTATTACTTTGATCCTGTCGACAACGTACAATCGCCTATAGCTATGTCACATAGCCTCATACACGTCCACTTGGTACGAAACATCCATTTGGTACCAAACTGAAACACTGAGTATGACACCAACACAATAAGCACAAAATAATCACTACCGCCGAAAACTCCTAAATTTCTCTATTGTCCACAAATCCTTGATTTTTCTTTAGTTGTACAACTACGTTAAACTATAGTGTACACCTCAAAATGTTGGTCTAATTATAACTTTAATAATTCCATCCTCACATCGACTTGGTGATCCAAGCTTCCTCAAATATTCTCGAAATCATGCCAAAAACTATACTACTTAAGACACACAAAATTCCTTTCAATTTAGTACTTCATTTCTAGAGTCACGTTTGCAACAAAATCCAACTTGAATTTAATTCATAGATCAAGGTCTACATTTGTCTCATGCCTAACACCCCAAATTCAGCCTTCACTAGTTAATTTCTTACATACTTCTCAATTCTGGACAAACCCGAAAATAATTTCCCTACATCCACTGCCAACATTCATTCTAATACTTCTCAACTTTGCCGCATCCTTTCTTTGCAGCTCGATGATTATCTCTTTATTATTTCGAAATCATTAGTTAGCTTATTCTTGTATGTCTTTTCCCAAAAACGGTTCTCTTCTTTGACAACCACAATTGGTACACACCATTGTGCGCCATATCCCAAAATATCATCCAACCTAACTGGATTTTTCTTTTGTCTTTCCTCTTACTATTAAACTTGTCTTCCTTCGAATAAGCTTGTAATCCTAGTCCTTAAGAATTCCTTCAATGATTTCAAACAAAATCTTAATTCCTCCTAATTTTCACGCTTCCTATGAAATATTCTACATCTAAAATGTATCTCAAACACTTTTCACCTCAACCGTCATTCAACCGTCCATGTTGTCAACATCTAGAGTCCTTTATTTGCTTAGCTCATCTTCCATCATACTTCGTATTTCTTCATTATAGTGATTCCAATAAATCAAGCCTTACTAATTCCCACCAAACGTTTCCATTTCATGCTCAATTGTTTCCTACCAAACAAACATTTAACTCCTTGATTAACGAACACAATAACAACCTCATGACATGCACTAAAGTAATGCCTTTATATCATTGGTATACCTTTATAATAATAATGTCTGAATTATAGGTGAGATAATTCCTTTCCTGAATCTTTAATTGTCATAAGCTACATCTCTATGTGCTGCTCTAAGAAGTTTTCTTGGCACATTTTCCAAAATTTGGTTCAATCGTTGGATTCTTATTCCTTCTCAACCTTCACCTAGATACAAACTGAAAGAATCCTAACAACTGAGCGTCTTAAAGAACTAATTCTCAAACGTTTCCCATAAGCATTTCCTAAGAAATAATTATCTATAAGCTTCATCCTCATAACTTTGCAATAAAATATCTCGAAGACCCACATACCTTTCATTGTTCATCTAGTCACTAAAACACACATTTTAAATCTCAACGCTTGATTTTCCAAGACCAACATCTAAACCACAAATCATTTGTTACGTTTCTTATTTTTCACTCTCGATCATTAAATAAAATTCTAAAAGCTGATCCTCGAAATCTCCAAATACTCATCACATCGTCTAATTTCATCAATTTCATCAATTTCATCTTAACATACAATACAAGGTCTTATTTATCATTGACTCTAATCGTCTTAGTAATCTCACTAATTAAAACTCTTCTAATCATAACACAACATTATTAGTAAATCTTCAAACACTATCATCCATAACTTGAACTATTTATCCCTTGCCTACCTCAACTACCTCAATTATACAAGTTTTAAGGCGTCACTTGGTTCCTCCATCCAACCTTGTGGATTTTAAATCATCGACTTAAAGATCAACCATCTTAGGGTCCCAAATCAAATCTCGAATAATCCCTCCGACCTTTCAAAATATTAACATTCTCTTAGTAATTTCCATCTTTTAATAGACTCTCAAAACTTACATCACTACAATCTCGAAGTATTCTCGTACTCAATACTTCAAATTCCACTTAATGGTAACATAGGGTTCAATACATCAAGGCTTAACTACTTATGTTTTTCCGAACATCACTCAAAAGTCACACTTACGTGTTTATAGTTTCATCAAATATCATTATCCATACTTACCATCTCTTAATCCACAAAGAGATTTGTTACTTATCGAAGAAATATATATTCTCACTCATGTAATCGTCATGAGATTCATACTTAACAATCTAAGTCGCAAATCTAGTTTAACTCGAATACTCCACTTTACCCCTCAAGGTATCGACTACTCCTCAAAGTGTACTTTAACCAACCAAGGTGGTATTTACCCCTAACGTGCAGTGTCCCTTAACTTCAATACAAGCCTCTTCCTAGATACCTAAGCACCAAATTGCTATCCCAAAAGGAAGCCTCGTCGTCTCAATAATTCCATGGTGTTCACACCTCTTTGGCAATTATCAAACTTCATCCAGTCTCATCCTGAAATCTACCAGGAAAACATCTAATACTTTTCTTAAGAAAAGTCCTCCACTTAGATCTTTACTTGAAATCTCTTATTAGTCTAATGTTAATCCATCCATACTCATCATCTTCGAGTTAACACCAACACATAGCTTCTGTGTCCTTGGAACCATTTCATAAATTCCATGCCGTCATGATTCGCTTCAACTCTGCCTGACAATCCGTCATCTCAAACATCTTTTTCACTTCTTGAACCCACTGATAAGCTTTTTCTGAGTTCTCATCACCCTTGAACTTTGAAAGATGGTAACGACGAAAATCTTTTAATCCTCTTAACTCAATAGCACATATCTCTCTTTCCCTCTTCTCTAGATCTCGCAGAGTCTTTGCAGCTGTTTGTGCAACAACAGAAACATCTATGTTATTCGTAGCTTCAACCATTTGATCATCCCCATTGACGTTAACTCTTGCAGCGTCATCCCTTCTTGGATGAATTGTTTCCTCAAAACCATCATCAAGAAGAAATCTCAATACCACTTAGGAGAATTTCGAAAATAACTATCGACTACATCCACACATATAACTACCCCTGAGCTAACAACTCAGACAATTTACCCCGACGCAGGATCAGATAACGACTCTCAACCTACATGTTGAGACACCCTTACCGAACACGCTCTCGGGCTAAAATCATGGATGCATTGAAACATACAAAGATTATTTGAATCAACTGAAAGACTCTATGACTTAAAATTTGGTAATCTTGCAAACCCTTGATAGTTGAAATAATGGAAATACTTCATGGAAAAAAGTATATCACGAAGAACCCATGTTTTAAATTTTGGTCTACTTTTTGGTCTACCTTAAGTCACTTGTCTACAAGTGACTTGAACATGATACTATTGAGATTTTTCTTCATCCTCCACCCTCTACTTTTGAGTCATGAACATACTTTTTCGGCTTTTTGCCACCGGTGAACTTGTAGAAGTTGGGTCATCTATGTTGAACTTTCATCACTATTGCTTATTACTTTGATGCCATGAAAAAATCATCAATCTAAAGAAAAATGTCAAATCTTGTATGAACCTTTAAGGACAATTGATAAAAACAAAAACCTTGACTAAAGATAATGTTGAAGACATTGAGGATGTTGCATATAGTTTTTGAGATTATCCAAGGGGCAAAGTCAACAATGAAGATATTATCAAGTTCTCTCTGAATTTTAATTCAATTCTGAAGCACTGATAATATTGCTAAGTATAAAGCCTCACGATACTTTATTATATTGACACATTCTTGTTTCCTTAATATTATGAATATCAATAAATGAATTTTGCTTTCTCTTCCTTTCTATCCCTCATATATTTAACCCTTTCTTACCCAAATTTATATGTCTTTCTCTTATTCTAACCATGCACCATACATATTTGGAAGTAGTTCATTCATAAATAATTTTGCTAAGACTTCAGTACATAATTTCAGTCATGCTATTAATTCCACTAAAGGGGGTGAGAACGATAAAAATAAAATCCATTATTTGGATGGACCTCAATATTTTGGGACATGCAATTAACGTCATGTTAATCCCCTAGAAAGGTCGTTTATCATTATCAAACTTTGCTTTGAATATATCAATCACGCGGAGGAACATGAAGTTTGTACCATGACTATTCTAGTCACCTACAAATCAAAAGTGAAATGTTGAAAGCATATGGGGATTTAACCTAATCATCAACCAGTTAAATCAAGAATATTACATTTGGGATAAGAAAATGATCCTTTATATGTACATATTAGACAAATATCTAAAAATTTGAAGTCATTTTCCATCATGTCCCTCGACAATATAATCAACTAGTTGGCGTTCTAGATGTTTTATCTTCAATTTTTAAAGTAAGTCACAATGAAGAATAGTCACTCACAAGAATGAAAGCCACGAAGAAAATCTAGATAGAAAATTCTCGTGCCAAATATTATCTTGTAATAGTGGAACATCCTCCCCAAGTATTAGACCATAATTGAGGCACCCCTTTTATTCTTATTATATATAATAAAGGCAATGCGACTCATTCAAACAAAAATCCTCTTATCAAGACTAGTGGTATATGTTGATCGACTAAATTTAATTCAAGGCAAATGTTGACTATCTCATGTCATGGACACTATTTCAAAAGATCTTAAAAGAAGAACATATACACTTTAGAGCTTCAAAAGAAAGAATTAGCGCTCAAGAAGATTTCGCTTGTCTAAAAGGACTAGCATGACAAGTGGACTCCCAACTATATGAGCCCTTACACCATAAAAAAATACATTCAAGTGTGGCTCTGATCCACACAAATATGGATTGACGAGACTTACCACTCGTTGCATGTTGATTCTTCAAAAAGCTAGTTCAAAAATCCAGAATGGTGACCTAAGCAAAAATTAGGGTATAAAAATCAATAAAACCCCGTTAAGCTTAAAACCCGAAAGGCAAATCACGTCCTCCAAAGTAGGTTAAAAACATGAATGAAATTGTGGCATAAGCTATTAGCACACTTTTTTTTAATGAAATACTACTAACAAATCGGGTCATTTATCCATATAAGATCACTATTGTAGCTAAAATATCACTAGAAGAGGGGTTGAATAGGGGTTGAATAGAGGTTGAATATGGATTTTGTTGTTTAAAAAGGTTTTTCACATGTTTTGAAAAGCTATCCTCTCTGAGAGGATGAGAACCCAAGGATGGTAATTTAAACCATTGAATTTGAGCTGAGTAAAAGAAAGAGAAAATATAGAGAATGACACACACAACTTTTATATTGTTTTACCCAATGAAGATTGTCCAGTCCTCACACACTTGTGAGATTTTACTAATTATCAAACTGATTAATCTCTCATAGAGGTTGATTACACTTTGTGTATTATATAGCCTCACCAAGCTTACAATCTTGTTTCTTCAAGTTTCAACTATTTCCAAGTGTAACTTACATGGAAATTACAAAGTGATATGAGTATGATTGTTTCTCTTTACTTACACACTTTCTAGAAAGTAATTTCAAAGATCTAATGTAGGATTATAGAAAGTATAAAGAGATGATAGAAATTTCTCTTAATAGCTATAAGATACTTGATCTTTTTATGCAATGTTGTTTTGTATCTGATAATGGAGAGCTCCCTGCCTTTATAGTGATCTTGTGGTGCTCTTTCCATGTGACAAACATCTTATGACCGTTGGGGACTTGATCAAAAAGTCCAAGGTCTTTGATCCTAATTATAGAACTGTCATCCAACTTTCCTTGAACAAATGCAGTCCATCCTCGTGCAGAGGTTCAAACCTCCTAGGTACTTGGTCATGAGTTGTCATATTCTCTTTTCATTCTTCAAGACATGTAAGGCTATATTTTTGAACTTGTGGGTTATAGCCCTTCTGTAAGTTGAAGTGCTAGGTCGTTTTCAACTTTTGAGAATGATGTTGACTATAGATCCATCGTCTTACATCGTATTGGCCATCCTCGTACTTCGTACAACCCATCCTCGTACCAGTTAAATTTGGCATCTGACCTCTTTGATTAAAATAATTTATTTGTTTATCTTTGGATACCGTTTTAACTTCACATCGTGACTAAAAATCATGGTTACATTGATGATGAATATTATGCATCTTTGAAGGTCATCCTCTCAAGGGTCCATCCTATCCTCCAGTTTTGAAAACTTGATGGATTGAGTCAGATTTTTCTCCTTTTCATCTTATTAATGATTAACCTGTTTTCTTATAAGAATTTACTCAAAAGCACATATTAGTCATTAACCACAATCATAATCTCTTAAGTAATTTTGTTACATCAAAATCATTTGAGAGAGATTTTGTCTCAACAATCACCTTATCTTTTCTTTCTATGAATTTTTTTTGTGCTACAGATTTTCTCATTAAATATCATTTTCTGAACCTTCCATCACTAATTTCTTGTGTTATCAATTTTTTTTTTCAAAGTTCAATTTTTATGATAATCATAAGTTTGGGCACAAAATATGTGAATGTCAATAGGCCAAAACTAGTATGGTGTTTGTACACATAAGGAAGGGACCACTAGAGATCAAGTTGAAGATGTAACAAAAACTATCTTTAAAGATCAAAAGGATAATCACCACTATTTTATTTGAAGTGGCGCATATTTTTTCCAAGGATCATGTTCGTAAGGAGGTGAAAGAAATAGAGAGAAAAAATTAAAAAAATTGAGAGAAAAAAAATTGATTAAAAAAAATGAAGAAAAAAAAAAGATGAAAATGAAGGAAAATGTTCATTCATCAAATGCATTCATGGCATTTCATATTTTCAATAGTATATAAATTTAAATTTGGGACTACTGAATCGCACAGTCTAATTTAAAGTTATAATGACTAACCCGCACCATTTAGTTTAAAACCCAAGATGATTCCCTATTACCTCACATTGATATTCTGGTTGACAATGTGGCCTGCAATTCACTCTTTTGTTTTAAGAATGTTTTCTCTGGGTATAATCAAATTTAGATGGCAGTCGAAGGTATGGAAAAAGTGACTTTCATCACTCCTTGGGGAACATTTTGTTACAAAGTAATGTCTTTTGGTCTAAAGAATGTTGGGGTAACCTACCAAAGAGCTATGGTAACCATGTTCCATGATATGATACATAAAGAGATAAAAGTTTATGTAGGTGACATGATTGCTAAGTCACAAGTAGAATAAAAATATGTTATTGATCTAAAGAAACTCTTCGAAAGACTTATAAAGTTTAAGCTAAAGCTTAATCCCTCCAAGTGCACTTTCGGCGTAAGGTCGAGAAAACTGTTGGGATTTATGGTTAGTCATAGAGGAATAGAGGTCAACCCTGGTATGGTTCATGCCATTTTGGGAATTCCTCCCCCAAGTATAGAAAGAAAAGTTCAAGGTTTTTTTGGGAGACTAAATGATATTTCCATATTTGTATCACAAATAACTGCCACTTGTGAACCGATCTTTAAATATTTACGTAAAACTCAAACAGTTGTGTGGAACGAAGAATGCCAAAATGCATTTTAGAAAATCCAATAGTAATTGCAGAAGCCTTCCATCCTAGTTTCCCCAGCTCTGGGTCGACCCTTGATTATGTATCTTATAGTCCTCGACGAGTCCATGGGATGCATTTTGGGGAAACACAATGAAATAGGAAAAATGAGCATGCCATTTACTATTTGAGTACAAATTTACATAATTTGAAACAAGATATACAATGTTAGAACATACTTGTTGTGCCTTAGCCTAGGCGGCCCATCGCTTAAGGAAATACATGATTTTCCTTACGACTTGCTTGATATCCAAGATGGATTCAATCAAGTACATTTTTGAAAAGCCTGCTCTCACAGGGCAAATTGCTCATTGGCAGGTACTATTATTTGAATATGATATTACCTATGTTACTCAAAAGGCCATCAAAGTGAGTGCCTTGGAAGATTATTTGGCTAAT
This sequence comes from Cicer judaicum, assembly GCA_037974835.1. Lineage (NCBI taxonomy): Eukaryota > Viridiplantae > Streptophyta > Magnoliopsida > Fabales > Fabaceae > Cicer > Cicer judaicum. The sequence continues at coordinate 1,378,508 of JBBPBS010000785.1, read as the reverse complement.
CAATGTGTGGATGATTATCAATCAACGTAATGTGAATTCCTTGACGAAAGTATCATGGTTTTGTTTGAAGAGTGCGACAATGGAAAATGGACCCTATTGTTCGACGGGGACTCAAACATAATGGAGTAAGGGATTGGGGTTGTCTTAACATCTCCAAGAAAATAGTTCATACCTATCACATCGCGTTTGTGTTTTGATCGTACCAATAATATGGCGGAATATGAAGCTTGGGACATGAGAATTTTGGCTGTTTTGGGATCAAAAGCAAAAATACAAGAAGTATATGGAGATTCAACCTTAGTAATTAATCAACTTAACCAAGAATGGAAAACTCAAGATAAGAAGTTAATACCTTATTTTACCTACATAAAGGAATTGGCTTCACAATTTGAAAAAATCACATTTCACTGTGTCCCTCGAGAAAACAAACAATTGGTTGCGTACTGCCACGTGATGGAAGAAGAAATTGACAGGAAACCTTGGTATCAGAACATCAAACATTATCTTATAAATAGAGAATATCCTCCTAGACTATCGAAGAATGAGAAAAGGACTCTAAGACGGTTAACTGCGAACTTTTTCTTGAACACAAATTTTTGTATAAAAGGAATCATGATATGATACTCCTCAAATGTGTCGATATCAATGAGGCAAAATAAATTCTACAAGGTGGCCACGAGGCTCATATGGGATCCACATGAACAAATACACCATGTCTAGAAAGATTCTTCGGGTCGGGCATTATTGGCTCCCACTAGAAAAATATTTTTGTAATTATGTAAAGAAATTCCATAAGTATCAAAAATATGTTGACAATACCCACACCCCATCCTTACAAAGCCCGAGTTGTTCTCAATGTGAGACATAGATGACGTCAAAATGATCGAACCGAAAGCGTCAAATGAACATCGCTTCATCTTAGTGACAATCAATTACTTTACTAAATGGATAGAGGTCGCTTCATACGTCAAAGTAACCAAAAATGTGGTAGTCAAATTCTTAACAAAGGAGTTAATATTTCGCTATGACCTACCAAACAAGATCATTACTAACAACACCACAAATCCGAATAACAAAATGATAGATGAATTTGTGTGCCACCTTTAAAATTTAACACCACAACTTATCTCGTACAAATAAAAAATGAATGACAAAGTTGAAACAGCAAATAAAAACATCCATAAAAAAAAATAATTCAGAAAATGGCTGTAAAGATCGGCACGAGATGTTGTCGTTTTCACTACACATGTAATATACTTTGATGCGCACTTCAACTGGGGGCAACCTCTTTTTCCCTAGTATATGGGATGGAGGTTGTGTTACCCATGGAAGTAGAAATTCCTTTGCTAAGAGTATTAATGGAAGTCAAACTAGAGGAGTTAGAATAGGTGCAAACCCATTTATTTAAGAAAAAGGTTGGTGACCTTATGTCATGGGAAATTATACCAAAAAAAGACTAAAAATAGCATATGAAAAATAAATACGTCCTCGAGAATTCTGGGATGAGACTTGGTGCTAAAAATCTTACCCATTCAAAAGAATTATTGAGGGAAATTGACCCCTAACAATGAGGGCCCATACGTCGTGAAGACAACTTTCTCAGATGGAGCTTTGATCCTCATGAATATGGATGGAAAAGATTTAGTCATCCCTATAAACCCAGACGCTGTAAAAAAGTATCATACTTAAATAATGAATACCTGCTAGGTTGAAAACCTGCAAGGAGCAACCTGGGCAAAAATTAGGGTACAAAAATAATAATGAATACCCGCTAGGTTGAACACTTGAAAGGTTGACCTAGGCAAAAATTTGGTTACAAAAAAAGAATACTTGCTACGATGAAAACCTAAAACAGGCAACCTATGCAAAACATTATGGTAAAAAAATGAATACCAATTAGGTTGAAAACATGAAAAGGAGACCTAAGCAAAAATTAGGGTACAAAAATATATCCATTAGGTTGAAAATCTGAAAGGACGACCTAGGCAAAAATTAGGATACAAAAACATATAATAAATACTTGTTGGGTTGAAAACTTGAAAAGGGCAACCTAGAAGAAGAAGAAAAACAACAACACCAAAAACAAAGAATATTTTTTTACTCAAAATGACAAGATCAACAATATGGATCGGACTATGGCATGAGAAGTTAGTACAATCTACCTTTGAATTACTAATAACCAAGTCGGATCTTCCACCCATTTCTTTCATTTTATCTTACGTATATTCTTTGAAAGGACGACCTAGGCAAAAATTAGGATACAAAAACATATAATAAATACTTGTTGGGTTGAAAACTTGAAAAGGGCAACCTAGAAGAAGAAGAAAAACAACAACACCAAAAACAAAGAATATTTTTTTACTCAAAATGACAAGATCAACAATATGGATCGGACTATGGCATGAGAAGTTAGTACAATCTACCTTTGAATTACTAATAACCAAGTCGGATCTTCCACCCATTTCTTTCATTTTATCTTACGTATATTCTTTTTTTATTTTTACGATAAATATTGAACCTCAATATATTGATATCTGCTTTTATCTAACCTTCTTTTCCAAATGCATCTTATGATTATCATGTACTAGAAAGCAAAACATATACCATATCTAATATAATGAATTACGATAAAGTCATATATAGTAGAGGTTTTTTAGAGTACGAGGTAGACGATAATATGAGATCCAGCTTAAGATCACAACAATAATTCTTTTTCTTCAAAAAAAAAAAAGGAAAAAAAAAAGAAGATGATAAGAGAGCAATCAAAGAAATCAAGTTCAAGAAAAATGTATAAGTGTCTTTCTCATCCATGATTTCAATGGTCGTATCCAATAAAAATATTAATAAAAACCAACATATTCATTGATTCATGATAATTCAAAAATTTAAAGTCGAGAACACGACCCACATATTGAAGTCGGGAAAACGACTCGCACTCGAAGCTGAGAAAATTACCCGCATGTTGAATCAAGAAAACAACTCGCACCCGAAGCCGAGAAAAGAAACCGTATGTTGATACCGAGAAAACAACTCGCACCTGAAGACAAGAAAATGAACCGCATGTTGAAGCTGAGAAAATGACTCGCACCTAAAGTTGAGAAAACGACACGCATCTTGAAGCTGGTAAAATGACTCGCATCCAAAGCCGGGAAAAAAAATCACACCCGAACCCAAGAAAATGACTTGCATGTTGAAGTCGGAAAAACGACTCACACCCGAAGCTGAGAAAACGACATGCATCTTGAAGTCGGGAAAACAACCAGCACCCAAAGCCAATTAAATGACATGCATGCTCAAGTTGGGAAAATGAATCGCACCCAAAGCCGATAAAATGACCTGCATGTCAAAGTCGGGAAAATGACTCGCACTCAAAGCCGAGAAAATGATCTGCATGTTGAAGTTGGGAAAAAGACTCGCACCCAAAGCCGAGAAAACGAATCGCATGTTGAAGCTGGAAAAAACGACTCGCACCTGAAGTCGAGAAAACGACCTGCATCTTGAAGCCGAGAAAATGACTTGCACCAAAAGCCTAGAAAAATACCCGCATGTTGATGCTGGGAAAATGAATCGCACCCAAAGTCGAGAAAACAACCCATATCTTGAAACCGAGAAAACGACTCACACTTGAAGCCGAGAAAACGATCCACATGTTGAAGCCGAGAAAATGACTCACACCATAAGCCGAGAAAACGACTCGTATCTTGAAGCCAGGAAAATGACTTGCATGTTTAAGTCGGGAAAATGACTCGCACTCGAAGTCGAGAAAACAACCCGCATGTTGAAGCTAGAGAAACGACTTGCACCCGAAGCCGAGAAAATGACCCGTGTCTTGAAGTTTTGAAAAAGACTCGAACCTAAAGTTTAGAAAACGGCCAGTATCTTGAAGTCGAGTCAACGACTTGCACCCTTCTACAAAAATCATATTCAGACAAAATTAGAGTTGTCATTTTTACTTATCATTTAATTTGATTCTCAAGTAAATTCTAAGTAAAGAGATACAGTTGTTGACACCTAATTTTATCCGTTACTTTTAGACTTTTTATGAAAAATAATAAATATAAAAGAATTGAAATAATAATAATAATAATAATAATAATAACAATAATAATAATAATAATAATAATAATAATAATAATAATAATAATAATAATAATCGACCGTTATGCCTTTGAGATGTCTTTTGTTTCTACTTGCCTCTGATTCCTTTTCTGAAATTTTCACCATTTTCTAAAACATAAAAAAAATGTATATAATTGAATGAAAAGAAATGGATTCATGGTAATAAAAACTATTATAATAGTGATCATTTGAATGAAAAGAATTCGAAAAAAATGAATCAATGGTAGTAAAAATCAGGATAATGGTAATCAATTGATTGAAAAGAAATAAAAAAGAAATGAATCGATGGTAATAAAAACCAATATTATGGTGATCATTTGAATGAAAACAAACCAAAATAAAATAGATTAATAGTAATAAAAATGATGATCAATTGGCATTTATTCTCTTGTCTTTTGTAACGTACACCAAAAAAATCTATAAATAATTGACAGCAAGAGTAGAAAAACGGGAGCACGATTGAGTAAAAGAAAAAAGAAAAAAGAGAGAATAATAGGCAAAAGAGAAGTAAAGAATTATCACTTTGTTATTGTTTCTCTAATTTTCTTCTTATTAGTTTTTGTATTGAGTCCCTTTAAAAATGTATTTTTTTTTCTTTATCTATCTCTATTTATGCAAAAAAATAAACTCATATGTGTTAAGCTTTCATTTTTCTGAAGTTGTCTATTTCTAAGATTGTTTTCTTTGCAACACAAAATACTAAAAAAATATAAATAATTGATGTTCATAAATCAATCACCAAGAAAATAAATATCACCCTATTGTAATATAATAACGAATAAATAGTTTTTTTCCTTAAGATTAGAATTAATAGTCGTTGTCGCTGAATGAAATTCATCATCGCTAGTCGCGCCACATCACTCACCCCCAACCTTTGGTGGCCTTTGTGTCATGACAAATCCGACAATACACGAGTCAGTCCTTTGTGTCATCTCACCTTTTTTTTCGTTATTATTATTATTACGTTTTTATTTTTGAATACGTATATAGTAATAATAATTATAATCATAAAATAATTAAAATCGGACAACATAAATATTTTCTACTAAAAAACTACCTGTCTTTTTTTTGTTATTATTATATTTTTATTTTTGTATATGTATATCATAATAATTATAATAATAAAATAATTAAAATCGAGTAATAGTAAGATAACACATAAATATTTTCTACCTAATAACTACGTGATTTCTCTATTGCACCTGAGGATACGTAGGAGCAAGGTCTTTCCCTTGTTAAACTAAATTAATAAAAACATATTTTTCATTTTTTTGTTAATGTAAATAATTTATTTAATTTTTTAGGGGATAAAATAAATAAATAATTTGTATATAATTAATCATAGAGTTACTGTTTTAACGGACGATGTAAGGTAATATTACTTTCTTTATTTGTAATCGACTCCCGAATCTGTTTTTGTGGTCCAAAAGCTTTATTTTAGGTTTTATATATTTTTTTTTTTTTTAAATAAAATAAAATTGGTGGCGACTCATTTTTCGTAGACAAATCAGACGCAACACTATTCTATAAATAGATACACAAGACTGAATAAAATAATAGAAATCATTAGCACAAAATTTCATAAGTTTTTAGAGTTCATAAGATTAAGGTTTAGAAAAACACTTGATCAAAAGATATATTTTTTAAGTGTTTTCTAGTGTGAGAGTAATTATCACAACCAACTTTTTAGAAACAAACAAATTTTTCTTAACTCTTGTAACCCAGTCTAGATTTCGTGTTCCTCAAGAAATTTGTAGATTTTTAAATTGTGTTGAGAAAATTTGACTTGTAGAGTCAAAGTATTAGTGTTTTTCAAAAAAGTTTGTAAGTGTAAGTTGTTTTGAGAAGATTGATTTGTAAAGATAAATATTATATAATTCAAGTTTTGAATTAATGGTATTAAATTAGTAGTTAACCAATATAAATTATTGTATCACTTTCCCAATCGTTATTACTTTTATTTTAATTCAACAAACTCGAATCAATTCTAAATAAATTAACAAAAAGAATTCAACTTAATCGAACACAATTGAACCTCTTCTTATATATTTGAAAGATACCTCCATGTCCTTTATATCTAATGACAGTTCCTCTTTACAAAGGTTTTGTAAGGTCCACATGAACTTTGATTATAAAAAACATCTCAATCTATGGCTTTCCTTTGGATCTGCTGCCTCAAATTCTTCCATGATTTCCCCCAGTTTTTTTTTTTTTTTTGCCATGAACTCACTACGGAGTTTCAAGGGAAGGTCGTACACTCTTGTCCAGAATGAGATCGAACTCATCCATTTCAGAGGATTGTTCAGAGCCTCCATGGACCAAGCCTTAATCACATTTTAAGACTACGATGTTACGATCAAAACTTAATCACATTTTCTAAATCTCGTTTTGAAGAAAATCAAAAGAGATACAGGTTCTTACAGAGTTCCTGAGTCTTTATTAGGTTCTTCGGTCTCCAAAATTCCACAATCTTAGTTTTGAAATCTCAGACATAGTAACTGCTGTTCGTCCACAATTTTCCAACAAGGGATCTTCTAAAGAAATCCTCTTCCATATGTTCTTCATCTTCCTCTGTAACCCCAATCACGCCATCTTCAAACCTAACAGCTTAAGACTCTTACGAAGACAAAATTCAAAATCCGGGAGTGCGTAGGGAGCTTCCAGGATCAAACCTTCCACTACGTTCCTAGAAAACCCTAGTGAGAGCGGAAGTCTTTTTTAATGTTGACTTCTGTTCATTTATATTGCTTATATTTAATTGCAAGTGATATCTTAAGTTTTTAGACTGTAACTGATGTTCTAAAATTTTGAACTCTACACTATCATATGGGTTATTTGTAGATAACTCTTTATTTTCTAATTTATGGTGGCCGTATTTCAAATTAGTAAGAAATAGAGAAGGGATGAAAAGTTTGTGAAAAAAAAAAAAAAAGAGAGGATGAATAGAACAAAGAAATTAATAAATTACCACCTACTTAGCATTATTATATTATTTACATAATATATTCAATATCAGGTAGAGATACCATAACAGCTAAACAATCCCTGCCACTGGCCTAATATCAACAAAACTTTGGGGCATGTCTTTAAAATTAAACTCCATAATAATACATAAAAACATTCTAAAAGAAAAGGGTGGTTCCCAATGCAAAGATTCACGCGCTTTTCTTTTTCAAAATGGCCAAAATACAAATGGACAACCATGCCACAGATCACTCAGTTCCCAACTCAAAATATTGTCTTCCAGTTCAAAACCTATTAAGAATTGTGGGGTCACATTTGCTGCTACCTTTGCTTCATGAAATTGACATTTTTACCCTCAGATTGTTTCTGTAATAACTGTGATAAGTATACTTGGCACTGTAAAACAGTTTTACCAATCTTAAAACCTGGAATTACAGTGAAACCAACTTGTGGTTCAGATTCCACTGCTTCTACTACTTCATCATTTAAATTTACAACACTCTCCATGTACACATCAGAGAATCTACACTTTTTCCCTACTTGAAAGATTTCAACATGAGGTTCAAAAGAAAATGCTAAGCAATGCAAGAGCCAGATCCTTTTAGCCATCTCAGCAAATGATGTGTAGAAATTATTGTCAAGTGGAAATTCTCCAGCATTCAAAATGTTCCTATGTTTCATTTCACCAAAAAAAGATGCCTCCATTTTTGGGTGAACTAATCTCAAGTATTTGACCCTGCAAAACTTTGCAAAACTTGTTGAACTTGGTTTCAAAGCAAGAAATTCCTTTGCTTTCATAGATTTTAACTCGTTGAACCTCCCAAAGAAGAATTGTGTTTTGTTTCTATCAGGAATTGACTCATTTGAAAGATTGAAATTAGGGAAGTTGAATGAATCAAACATTTCCCTACAAACAAAAGACTCAATGGCAAAACACTTGTGATCTTCTTTCCAATAAACCAGATTCTCTCCAACGATAGCATTCACCGATGCATCAATATCCCAAGTAGCAGATCTCATCTCATTCACCAACAATTTCACAAAGCTTCGAATCGACTTAACCGTGTGTCGAAGAACATATATAAAATGTGTAGGACTTAGTCCTGAGATGTGAAGATTATCAAGTGATGATAATGATAACGAACCACTTTGATTTAACTTCTTCTCGATTGACTTGTTTTGCTTATTTGCTTCCTCTAATTTCTCTTTAAGAAACATAATCTCAGAGTCTCGAAGTCGCGCCTGCGATTCTAACTTCTTCGCCATGATCTTATAGGTATTTGTAACACTCTTAAGCTCCTTTGATTCAGCTATAACAATTGCTCCCTCAACTGAAGGATCAAAATCAAATTGTTTTTTGAACCAACATTGCTTTAGCTCAGATAAAGTCTTCAACTCTGAGACAAGTAATTTATCAGCAGATTGAATTCCATCAGGGTCATAAGGTGATTGAGCATATTGTAGATGAGCATATGAAGCTTTAACAGTTGAAATGCTAGCAAAAACTTTTGAAACCAAAGCTTCTGTGACCAGTTTTTTCTTAACCTCTTCATCTTCTTTGTTTGTCATGTTTACTTCATGATCATCAACTTTAACATTCTTTGGTGCAGCTCCAGTCATTGATTTTACATGAAGAACTTTTGAAAAAGTGCGAGCCAATTTACTCTTTCGTGGTGTCACTGCTGAAGGCTTAACGGACTCCATCTACAAAAGAAATTGTAACAAAGAATGAAAATAGTTTTAAATGTAATTCAAGTGTTTAAGAAGAATAAAAAGGGCAATAAAGTCATCAAAAGATGGTGAACATGATGAGTATGGTCAGCAAAAGATGAAAAAAGTAATATGCTTTAATGCTTAGATCAAGGCCTATAATAGAGGTTTGCGTTTCTTTTCTTGTTTCATCTAACAAAAGTTTTTCCTTTTTTTTTGTTGCCTAATATCAATAATTAATATCAAAGACCTCAAAGGCCATTTACAAGAATGTTTAGAAGACAAAAGGTGCTAAAGGACATGATCAAAACTCAAAAGATGCATTAATTAAAAAGTGTACACAATGTATATACAAAAAACAGTTATGTGCAAGGAAAAGCAAGCATCAAGGTCAAATTTAACATCAATTACAAGTCAAGAAAAACAAGGTCCCTATTTCGACATCTTTTCGTGTGATTGATTATACAAATTTTTCAGGCCTTGTTCCCTAATGTTTTACTTCGAAGAGCAAAACAAAATAGCATTGGCCCACCATTCAAAGTAATCAGAACTTGTTTGCAAAGTGGTCACTCAGATTAATTAGTTTGTGTTGTTTTGGTAAAACAAGAATCAATACAGTCATGATCAGCATAAATATCATTAAATACTTTCATTTCTTTTCATAAGGAAATCAATAACCTTAATGGAATTGTTGAATCCAAAATTAAATTCATTAAACTACCTTTTATTTGACTATTCTTTCATATCAATAATATTTTAATCATGATTACCCATTTACAAAAACTGACAACTAGTCTTGTTTTAATTCTGTTTTTGTATATATAAATTAAATAAATATAGAAATAGATTGATACAAACTAATACATATGAATATACATATATACATTTGTGAGATTCATAATCCTTAGGATTCCCTGAGCTCTTCCTTTATATTCAATATGTAAATGATCTGGCCTAGCAGTAGCTCAGTAGTAAACTATGTGTTTGCAATAGGACCCATATTCAAAGTGGGATCATTACACATACTGGAGGGATTGCCTGCAATAATTATTACACGCAGTTTCACATAGTTTTAAATTTCAACCATTGATTTAAGATCAAACGACTCAACTCAGTTTCTGCATAACACAGTAACTATGATCAATCTGATTCCATCATTAGACATGACCCACATGGAACTTTTAACTTCACTATCACACACAATGAGTAAACATATCAACCCTAAGAAGTACCTATTTCCATCCACCACTTATTTAAACAATAAAAAAGACACTGAGATGACTATACCTACAAGACACATTCATCTTTCAAACAAGGGACTCGATTTTCTCACATCACTTTCTCAGCATCACACACTACCTTTACTTTTTCTTACCACTGTATGATCAAAAAGGAAGAGAGAAGTATAAGAATGGTGCTGCACGAAAAGGGGATCAAAACCACAAAATCGAAAACATTTCGATTAAAATCAGACGACCCACATTTTAAGTTTGTATTTCAACTTTGATACAATAGAAGAGAAATAGACACAAATATTGAGTAATAAAAAAAAATAAGACACCAATCTCTGTTGTGTTGTGTCTATCCCTATTTTGTCTAAGTGTCTAGCACTAGAAAGGGTCTCTATCCGTCCAAAACATTTTGATCATCCCCGTGACTTAAATCACAGCATATCCAAAATGGTAAACACTGTACATGAACAAACAAAAACAATTTCACTGCCACTCACTGCTTTCCCTATTACAGTCATTTCAACATCCACTTGTAAGACATTTACAGCTATAAATACAAATTAACATGTCAATATCACACAAGATGAGAATCTTTGGCACTTTCAAAATTCCACCAGATACAGGACATGCTACCTTAAGAAAGCACAACAAAAACCATGGGCCCTCAAAAACTATTAACGCAATTTCTTATTTCATCCAAAAATACCAACCTACTTCACTAGTTTATAGTAATAAACAACAGTAGTTAGTTAACATTGCCAAAAACATGTATTAAGAGTCTCCAATTGGATTGGATGAGATAATGCCTCACTTTAAAATCAAAGTGTTTATAAGTAGTGGGTGTAGTGCTCACTCTACAAAGTGGTTTAGTTCCAACCCAAATTTTAATATCATGTATTAACAACATAAACATGAAACGAAACTGCCTAAACAAAGCATCTCTAAGTTTTTTTTTTATTCAGTCACTTAACTTACAACCAAAACATTCTGTTTATTTTATAGAATAAATCCTACACACTAAAATCAAATTAAAACCCAGATGTCAATAAAAAAAAAACATTAACCATCAATCAAACAAAGATCATTAACTTGAAATACCAAACAAGGAAATTAAATATACCTAAATAATTTCTCCAAGAAATCAGGAATGGTCGAAGACGTTAAGTTCTCATATAGTGAAACGTATATCTCAATTAAAAAACTTGAAATACCCTGCAAAACAAAAGGAAAAAAAGGCAAAATAAGACAAAAGAGCTTTTTTTTTCTCTAAAAAGAGAAAAACACGCACACACACACAGAAAAGAACTAACTCACAAAACAGAACACAAGTTATTAACAATACAAACCACAAAAAAATATTGGAAACGTGCTTATGAACAATAGCAAGAGATGAAAACGCGTTGACAAATATAAAAATATTTCCTTATCAAAAATAACAAAATCACCGACTTTTTTATCTTACCTTGAAAAGAGCACCACCAAAACCGCAAAGGATTATGATTCTGTCTCCACCTCCATAAATATGATACGATAGGCTGAGATAAAAAGGGAAAGAAAAAAAGAAACAACCAATGAACACTTAGAATGAATGACAACAACCAATCAAAAAAATAAATAAAATAGATTTCAACTTAATGGAGTTTCTTACGAAATTTCCTCAGCTAATTCCAATAAATAAATAGAAGAAAAAAAAAACACCTAATTCCAATACTCTTTAACGAGACTTGTTAAGTGTTGTTTGTGCCGTTTGCTTGTTCTGAAGCTCTTTGGTTTTTTTCATCTATTCGAGTCGTTGTCGCCCCCTGAATAAGAGAAAGAGACTCATGGGTTTAAGGGTCATTGACTGGGTTTTCTATTTTATTTTATTTTATTAACCTTTTGACGATGCCAAAAATTACTATAGATAGGAGAGAGAGAAAATCTAGAGCAGAGAGAGAGAATAAGTGAGTTGACGAAAAAGGACAGAGGATTGAGATGTGTTCCGACCTCAGCGTTGGGAGTTTAAAAACGTCGCACAATGTCATGTCGCTTTCGGTAGTTTTTAGGTTTACTTTTACATCCTGACATGACTGTAGTTAATAACATAATTGGAGATTTTCTACTGTGGGAGGGTATAATTGGATTTTTGAAATGGTAATCAGGCCTAGAGATTAGTATTTTTATATCAGGAAATAGTTATTCTATTGTACACCACATTTCTCTATCGTTGGATCGTAAAGTTTAATGGGATCTAGTCACAAGGGCAGACCCGTGTGTACAACATGTAAGTGTGTGTACCATGCTTCCGGTATATTTGATGAATACGATAAAAAATAAATAAGATTATAATTATCATATTCTGTTTTGATTTGTTGATTGATAAATTTTATCGTGTTTTTTTAATTAAAATTTTTATTTTGAATATTAACTAGACTAAAAAAAATCAGTATGATATTATAAGAACACTAATTTAGTTAGTTATTTTTATCAAATATAATTTAAAATATATAAAATTAAAAATTAATAATATATAAATATAAAATAAAAAAATAAAATAAAATTTTGATATTAAATATAAATATAATATTAATAATTAATTTTAAATATGTATGATTTAAAAAATAGTACTTTTATTTTATTTTATATAATTTAATAAAAT
>JBBPBS010000785.1:1351976-1362576 GCA_037974835.1 Cicer judaicum | reverse complement strand
AAAATTTAAATACTTGCAATTTGATCGATTTAAATGACTTTTTTTATAAAAAAAATTAATCCAAATTAATACAATTTAAATAAGATCAATTTTTTTTTATCAAAATTACAATTATAAAAGATTGATTAGATATTATTATTATTATTATTATAAAATCACGTTAAAATAACAAGTTTGAAATAATATTAATAAATTATGTTTGGAATTAATATATTCAATGGCAAAAAAAATATATTAAATTAAACAAATAAGTATTATTAATAAAAATTTATAAGAATTAAAATTGATATGTATATGCACTTTGATTAGAAATTTGAAAACTGAATTTGAAAATCGATATAATCCCTGCAATTTTCATACAAGAAGTTTCAAAATATATCCAATAATATTTGATTTCGTGGAGTTTTCAATTTTTCTAGATCATTTTGCCGTTTTTTTTAATTGATTTGATGTGAACACTCGTACATCCAAATAATACAGAATTTCATTCTATTTCTCTTTTATCCCTCTCTTCTCTGTTTCTTTCACGCATCGAAACAAAGTGTAACCAGGGAAATGCAACACAAAACATATAAGACAGCTTATCACGAAATATGTTTTTGGTAAATGACATTGGGGTATAAGTAATTGTTAACAATGAAAAGAGGAAGAAGAGAGACAATCAAGAGACAACCACTCTAGGATTTTATAACATAGAATGAACTAAACTTGAGTTAATAGGGTTACAATGAGTATATATACAAAATAATATAAATGTTTAAAATAACCTTATTACTAATATATAATAATATTATCTAACATCTCCCCTCAAACTCACGATGCATTAACATGGAGCATCGAGAGTTTATCAACTAAAAAACGAAAACCTTTGATGGAATGCATCTTTGTGAACAAATCAGCAATCTGTAAAGAAGAAGAGACAAACGGTAGAGTAATGGTTCCATGTTGAAGATGATGACGAGTAAGATGGCAATCAATCTCTATGTGTTTGGTGCGTTCATGAAAGACCGAGTTGTGAGCAATTTGGTGCGTTCAATCAATCTCGCAGTGCATCGGAGTTGGCTCAAAAAGAGAGATACCCATATCAGACAAAAGGCAACTCAACCAAATTATTTCAGCGGTAGTAGATGCCATAGCACGATACTCAGCTTCTATAGAGGAATGAGAGACAATGTCATGTTTCTTACTCTTCCAAGAAATAAGAGAGTCTCCAAGAAAGATACAAAATCCTGTGGTAGATTTACGATCTGTGGTGTCACCAGCCCAATCAGCATCATAATAAGCTCGTAACTCTAATGAGGATGACGATGAAAAGAGAAGGCTTTGAAATTGAGTTCCTCGAAGATAACGAAGAATCCGAAGAATGTTGGAAGTGTACTTGGATTGAGAGAGAAGGTAGCCTCTAGGAGAGTAGGCAACTTCAATCCTCAAGAAATAGCGAAGAGTTCTCAAGTCCTTCATCTCAAACTGTTTGGCTAACTGCAATTTCAACTCATTGATTCCACTAACATCATCACCTGTAATAATCATATCATCAACATATAGAGAAAGTATAATGTGACCATAAGTGGTGGACCTTATAAACAATGCAGAATCATGTTCACTAGAGCGAAAACCATGAGAAGTGATTACATTAGAGAATTTCTCAAACCAAGCTCGAGGAGTCTGTTTAAGACCATATAGAGCCTTTTTTAACTTACATACTTCCCCTTGATTATGACAAAATCCTTGTGGAGGGACCATATATACTTCTTCATGAAGCTCACCATTTAAAACAACATTTTTGACATCCATTTAGGAAATATGCCATTGACGAATAGATGCAAATGCAATAAGAGTACGAATAGTGGTCATCTTGGCTACATGAGCAAAAGTTTCTTCATAATCCATACCATATTGTTGAGAGAAACCCTTAGCAACAAGACGTGCTTTGTAGCGCTCAACTGACCCATCAGACTTAGTTTTGATCTTGTATACCCAACGAGACCCAATAACACGTTTTCTAGGAGGAAGAGGTACTAATTCCCAAGTGTTGATTTTGTGCAATGCAGATAGTTCTTCTGCCATAGCCTACTGCCAAAGAGGATCAAGAACAACCTCTTTATAGGAAGAGGGCTCAGACAAACTGTGAATAAAGGTTAAGAAAGAAGCAAACGAAGTTGAGTAAGTGGAATAGACAAAATCAGGTAACTGAGTGGACTTACGTTGACGAGAAGGGTAACGAGGAGGATCAACAATCGCAGGAGGTGGTTGGGCAGCCGGGGGGACAAGATGGATGTCATCACGTGGAGTAGAAGTATTTGTCCTACAATTCTCAATATTACAATCGCTAGAAGTGTTATCATTAGAACCAAATGGATCAATATGGGTTAGTTCAGAACTCTTAGTAATTTGAGAATCAGAGGAAACAGAGTAAAAAAGGATATGCTCAAGAAAAACAACATTAGGAGATACATAAAGTTTTCTTGCATGAGGATCATAACAACGATAACCCTTTTGACCATCCCCATAACCAAGAAAAACACACATGGCTGAACGAGAAGACAACTTACTGCGCTCTACTTGAGGGCGAAGAACAAAACAAGTAGAAACAAAAACTTTCAAAGAATAATAATCAGGGGTAGAAGCATACAATTTTTCAAAAGGAGACAAACCTGATATAATAGAGGATGGAATTCTATTAATAGCATGAACAACAGTAAGAACTGCTTCTCCCCAAAACTTAATAGGAACTGAAGCAGACAACAAAAGGGAACGAGCAGTCTCTATAATATGACCGTGTTTTCTTTCAGCAACTCCATTTTGTTGAGGAGTATCAGTACAAGATGTTTGGTGGAGAGTGCCATCATAAGCAAGTAATTCAGAAAATTTATTAGAGGTATATTCACCACCTAAATCGCAACGAAAGCACTTTATAACAAAGTTATGTTGAGTTTTGACCATTGCACGAAACATATGATAAATGTCAAAAAATTCAGACCGATTTTTCATAAGATAAACCCAACAATAACGAGTGTAATCATCAATAAACGAAACATAATATCTAGATCCATCTTTGGTGAGAACCGATTATGGACCCCAAACATCAGAGTGGACTAAATCAAAAGACGCATATGAAACATAAACAATTTTACTAAACGGTAAAGCAGGAAATTTTGCAAGTTTACAACCACAACAATCTGAGATATCACAGATTTGTAACTTTCCTAAGGCTCCAGTAGAAGCCAAAGATTTTAATCTAGAAGCAGAAACATGTCCAAGGCGAGAATGCCATAAATAAAAACTAGAAGATAAAGAATTCAAGCGAAAACTAGATAATAAGTCAGCAGTAGTTGTTGAGGCTGCAGTATCTGGGAGTCGCATGTCATCCAAAACATAAAGTCCCCCCTGTCTATGGCTTGTCCCAATCAGCCTCCCGGAATGTGGATCCTGCACACAACAAGAAGTGGAAGAAAATATAACCGAATAACCGAAATCACATATTTGACTAACAGAAGCAAGACTCAAAGTAAGATTAGGAATATAATAAACATCAGAAATAGAAAGGTTAGGTGTGGAGACAGAACCAATGCCTGCTAGTGGCATAGGAGTGCCATCAGCAGTCACAACTGACACAGACGAGGCAGGTTTCATATACACAAAAGATTTATCATCGTATGTCATATGATGAGATGCTCCAGAATCAAGAATCCATATGGAAGGATATATACCTGACATACTAGAGGAGTTCAAACCTTTAGAAGAGGTGGCAGACATTGCATGTGATTGAGTGGCAAGAAGTTTTTGAAGTTGTTTTGCAATATCAGATATTTGGGAAGCAGTCTCAGATGAGTATACAGAACCAGAACTAGAGCCAATGGTAGAAGGAGTAGAAGCAACAACATTAGATGATGGCCCCCTAAAATTCTTTTTATGTGCTCTCCCTAATTTCGGACAATGTGCTTTCCAATGACCTTTTTCTTTTCAAAATGCACATTCATCATTACCAAGCCCAACCCTCCCTTGAGATTTTCCTTTTTGAACAGGAGCAACAAAAACAGATGGAGGAGTTGTGATAAGGATCTCAAGAGCGTGATGATGATTCATATTTTAATAAATTAGGATACACTTTATTTATTTTAATTTGGTTTGTATTAATTCTTAGTTTTCTATGATTTGGAATTGTAATAGTTTTATTATTGATTTAGTTTTAGTTATGTGTAAGTGAAGATACTTTACTTCCTTACATTAAGTTTATGTTAAAAATAAATAAAAGATGTAAGACCCATATGGGCCTAGAGAATGGTGTCACTTATGACCCATTTAGGTTTAGAGATAGACTTAGTATAAATAAGCATTTGTAACCTCATGGAAGGGAGATTTTGAATATTAATTTTGTGAGGCTTTGCTCATCTAGAGTTCTTAAAAGAATTCACTTTGAACTTATAAAGGTTGTTAATCCTTGTGGCGTTCTTTTTGGCTTATCAATCCCTAGATTGTGGCGCCATTTTGTTCTTTGTTTCTTTGCTGAATAATAATATTGAGTTTTCTATACATCAAACCCTAATACCCCCATTTCTTCCAATTTTCGTGATCAGTTATCTGCGTTCATATCTCGAGTTCTATATACTGGTTTTCGGTGATTCAAAAGCCTAATTTGCGTTTTAGAACGTCATCTTTCACCTCGTTTTGGAATCGGCCGAATCGGAGTTTCACAACACCGTTTATCGCATTCTGCAGCAATACGCGATTTTCACTCAAATTTGTAAGTTTCCGACCTAGAATGATCCTTTAAGTGAACTATGACTATTAGGTTCATATCATGTGGTATCAGAGCTTGTCTCTAGGTTGGAATTGGGTAAAATTCTATTTATGTAATTTTTTTTTGTGAAACCTTAATTGCTAGTTGTGTTGCTTTTGTTTGAGTTGTAGTTCGCTGTTAACTTGTGTGTTGCTGCTACTTACAAAAAAAAAATATACAAAAAAAAAATGTGTTGTTAAAAGTATTGCACACTACCTGTTTGACAAAATTCCTAAGTATGTTGTATCATCAATATATTCGAGATTTTGTATTGGATCCAGAGTATGTGAAATATTTGTATGAAAATGGATATGCAAAACAAGCTAGAAAAGTAGAGAAGCTAGAAAATGGAAATATTTGTATTGGATCCAGAGTATGTGAAACACAACTATGACACAACATCGAACATGAGACTGACATGTCGGCATTGATAATACTTTGAAAAATTTAATTAATTGAATATATTTAAAGTGTCGTGCTGTGTTGGTGCTGGACACCAAAACACGTCTTTGATCAAAGGTGTCGGTGCTACAAAGCATATATTCAATAAAGAAGTGTGTTTACTACTAAACATAATTTGATTCATATCTTTTTTAGAACTAAAAGCACATAATCACATTTATACAGTAAAAACTTTATGATAAGGATCTCAAGATTATGATGATGATTCATATTTTAATAAATTAGGATAAACTTTATTTATTTTAATTTGATTTGTATTAATTCTTAGTTTGCTGTGATTTGGAATTGTAATAGTTTTATTATTGATTTAGTTTTTGTTATGTGTAAGTGAAGATACTTTACTTACTTACATTAAGTTTATTTTCAAATGTAAGACCAATATGAGCCTAGAGAATGATGTCACTTATGACCCATTTAGGTTTAGAGATAGACTTAGTATAAATAAGCATTTGTAGCCTCATGGAAGGGAGATTTTGAATATTGTTTTTGTGAGGCTTTGCTCTCTAGAGTTCTTGAAAGAATTCACTTTGAACTTATCAATGTTGTTAATCCTTGTGGCGTTCTTTTTTGGCTTATCAATCCCTAGATTGTGGCGCCACTTTGTTCTTGATTCGTTTGTTGAATAATAATTTTGAGTTTCCTTTACATCAAACCCTAATACTTCAATTCTTCCAATTTTCGTGATCAGTAACTTGCGTTCATATCTCAAGTTCTATTTATTGGTTTTCGATGATTCAAAAGCCTAACTTGCGTTTCAGAACGTCATCTTTCACCTCGTTTTGAAATCGGCCGAATCGGAGTTTCACAGCGCCGTTTATCGCATTCTCAAGCTATACGCGATTTATCACTCAAATTTGTAAGTTTCCGACCTAGAACGATCCTTAAAGTAAACCATGACTATTAGGATCATATCATGTGGTACCAAAACTTGTCTCTAGGTTGGAATTGTGTAAAATTCTATTTATGTAAATTTTTTTGTGAAACCTTAATTGCTAGTTGTGTTGCTTTTGTTTGAGTTGTAGTTCTTTGTTAACTTGTGTGTTGCTGCTACTTAAAAAAAAAAATTATACAAAAAAAAATGTGTTGTTAAAAGTATTGCACACTACCTGTTTGACAAAATTCCTAAGTATGTCGTATCGTCAATATATTCGAGATTTTGTGTTGGATCCAGAGTATGTGAAATATTTGTATGAAAATGGATATGCAAAACAAGCTAGAAAAGTAGAGAAGCTTTCCTTGAGAGAGATAGATAAAATCAAAGAAAAGAAAGAAGAAGAGGAGAAACATTTGAAGGACAAAGGGCAAGAAATTGACGTCAACTATTTGTCTAATTGTGATAATTCTCTATTGCAAGTGCTTTAAGAAGTGTCTCCAAAGGAGAAATGTCATCCATATATTGACATTGAAAGCAAAGTGAAAGATGATGGTAAAATTAAAAGTCTCTTCAAACAAGAGAGTGAGGTGAACGAAGCAATGTTAGTGTTTGAAGGTGATTATTCAAAGGTTCCTCAAAAGGATGCTTACAAGGAAATTATTGAGTCACCATTTTTTTATGATGAAGAGAATGTCCGTGTAACATATTGTTTGCCAAAAAGTTCAATCCCAAAAACGTAAATTTGGTCTTAAATATCAACTTCAAAAGGTATAACTTTATCCTCATCTTTAGAATTTCTTACCTTTACTATAAATGTAATAAGATGTTAATTGTTAAAGATGGAAATGCGTTTCACCGACTTATCACATTTGGTGACTTTTCCAATTTCCCGTTTGACCCTGGGGATATGATGAGCTTGTGGTTTATTTGGATTATTTCTTCATGTACGATATAATGGAGCTTAAATTTGTGGTCGAATTTCTCCAAGAAATGGAGAATGATAAGGATCTCAAGAGCATGATGATGATTCATATTTTAATAAATTAGGATAAACTTTATTTATTTTAATTTGGTTTGTATTAATTCTTAGTTTGCTGTGATTTGGAATTGTAATAGTTTTATTATTGATTTAGTTTTTGTTATGTGTAAGTGAAGATGCTTTACTTACTTACATTAAGTTTATTTTCAAATGTAAGACCAATATGGGCCTAGAGAATGGTGTCACTGATGACTCATTTAGGTTTAGAGATAGACTTAGTATAAATAAGCATTTGTAACCTCATGGAAGGGAGATTTTGAACATTGTTTTTGCGAGGCTTTGCTCTATAGAGTTCTTGAAAGAATTCACTTTGAACTTATCAAGGTTGTTAATCCTTGTGGCGTTCTTTTTTGGCTTATCAATCCCTAGATTGTGGCGCCATTTTTTTCTTGATTCGTTTGTTGAATAATAATTTTGAGTTTCCTTTACATCAAACCCTAATACTCCAATTCTTCCAATTTTCGTGATCAGTAACATGCGTTCATATCTCAAGTTCTATTTACTGGTTTTTGGTGATTCAAAAGCCTAACTTGCGTTTTAGAACATCATCTTTCACCTCATTTTAGAATCGGCCGAATTGGAGTTTCACAGCGCCGTTTATCGCATTCTCCAGTTATATGCGATTTATCACTCAAATTTGTAAGTTTCCGACCTAGAACGATCCTTAAAGTAAACCATGACTATTAAGATCATATCACTTTATCTTCTATTTTATAGAGTAAAAATATAATGTAATTGTAGTAAGAGAATGAGAGTTATTGGACATAGATCAACTTGTTCACATTTTGGGGCAAATAAATCGAACTCAAAACACACATTCCTTACACGATAAAAGAATAATCCAAACACAGGATAAAGAGTTTGCGTTAGCTACACTTCAAGCTCAACTACCACAAACTCAAAATGTGTATAGTCCAGACTGGACAAAGTTCAGTTTTGAATTAGAACCATTTGAAAATTGAACCGAATTGGTTTTTAGTTTGAAAAAACCAAACCAAACCAAACCGATTTTTAGTTTAAAAAACCGAATCAAATTGTTTTATAAATTAGTGCACCTGTTTCTTACTTTGAACCGAACCGGTGTAACGTAGTTTGTTTGTTTATATAGGCCAAATTTTTCATAATTACCCATAATTACTTATGACAAAACAAATTATGTTCAAGTTTTTTGAAATAAAAACTGGTTCGGTTCAGTTTTTTTGAATTGAAAACCAGTTCGATTCAGTTTTTTCAAACTAAAAATTGATTTGGTTCAGTTATAGTTTTAAAAAATAAGTTCAAAAATAGTTTGCTTCTCAATTTTTATAAATCAGTTCAGTTCAAAAACAGTTCGATTCAGTTCAGTTACGTAGTTTGATTCAGTTTTTGGTTTTCTTGAACACCCCTAAGTCCAAGTGTTGTCAATTGCAAAATGCGAAAATAGTGGTTTGTTCAAATTCTCCTACGCCATAGTGCTATAGAGCCACAATAAACATTTTGTACTAAATAGCGGATTATGAATCATTGACGATTTGTTTAAATTCTGTTATGCTTTAGTTCTATAACGCCGCTATAGCGTCTATTTGACGACACTAATATAGTTTTTTTTTTTTTTTAATTTGCTGCAATAAATCCAAATTCATGAATAAAAAAAAAAGACTTAAATAAACAATTTTAAAAGAGACTAACTAATTCAAAAACATCTACATAAAAAACATACTTAATCGGAATTATGAAATGTTCACCTGCTGCATTGGAAGAATACTCAAAGGCACCAGCAAAAGGAGCAATTGAAGAGAAGCAGTGAGGGTAATAAGCCAAGAGTTTCTTTAAAAACCTCTAACACGGGTTTCTGAAGTTGTTCCTCACTAAAACACGAGCGAAGCAATCTCAACTCCGTCAACAAGTGTTCAGTTTTAACCTCCCGAACTGCCTTAATTGCACTGATTTGTCGCTCCATTGCTGCACAAACAATTCAAATTCAGTTCACACTCACACACATTATGTGATATATTTAACTTCATGAAAAGAAATTAAAAACGGAAAAAGAATCTGAAGTGTAAAAACCTTCGATTTCATGGTCCATGAAGTGAGGTTGCTGCGTTGGAATTTGGGACTCCTTGGGTTGAGGCACCAATTCGGTTGCTTCAACGGTTTTTTTGACTTTACGCCTTGGCATTTTTTTCGCGGAAAGAGCAAATTCAACAAATGACTATGGAAAATTAAGCACTACGCCGTACCTATTTCAACAGAAGCTGTAGCATTATTGACTCAGCCAAGACCATGATTCAAAAGCTTGTTTCATGACCCCATAATGTTGCTCATTTAACTGTAATTTACTTTTAAACAATTTATCTATAATCTTATGCAAAAACCAATATACAAAGAATAACAATTAAGAACAAAGAATAACAATTAAGAACAAAGAAACAATAGATCAATTAATTACATATTTCCAATTCAAGACAATCATTCACTCTAATTCATATGATACAAAATCAACCAATTAAAAAAATAACCACTCTTTGAATTATTTATATTTTACTCATATCTGTTATATAGCCTGAAAATATCATATCACAATAAATTAGAGTGAAAATTCTCATTCTAATTAACTAGCATATCAACTCCAAACACATAATATTTCTCATTGTAGTTGTTCATTAGTAGGGAGTGTGAAGCTTCCATTTATTAATTTTCATGATTTCAATGAAATTTGTAACAAACCACAGACATACAGATCTGCTTGCTCCTAGAATCCAAACCTTTTAGGACATTTCCTCTCAGATTTAAACCAAAATAAACCGTTAGAACCTTGGAGGCAGCAAAAACTCCGTTGGTCGCCGCGTGGAGGTTGTGGACGCGAACAAGACCGCGAAAGAATGCAAAACAATAAAGGTCTTAGTGCAATTTTTAAAAGTTCAAAGGCGTAGGCGCACACTCTTACAACCATCCGTCCCTTCCACAAACACAAACCATACATTAATAATAGAAAACTATCGTGTAATTATTAAACAAATATTTTTTATATTAATATTTTTTTAATTATACGTTAAATTGTTCTACGTTGAAAATAAAATATTAAATTTTCTTATTTTATTTTAATCAGTAGAAATTTAGTCCTGTAATTACATGAATAAGTTTTTTTTGTTTAAGATTAGTAGGAGGTCGCATCTTAGGAATACGGTCATTAATGAGGTAAATTTTTTTTGTTATTTTAATAATTCAATTAATTTAATAAATTAAAATATTATTAATAAAATAAAATACTATTAATAAATAATAATAATTGCTCTACACTCAAAAAAAAATCAATAATTATTTAATATATTATGTTTTATATAATTATTTTTATTTATCAGATCTAAAATAAAATAGGAGGAAGTTGTTAACAAAATAAAATAAAGTGATTAATTTATCTACAAAATAGGATATAAGTGTTATAATAATATAAATTTATCTATAA
>JBBPBS010000785.1:1308536-1351248 GCA_037974835.1 Cicer judaicum | reverse complement strand
CTTCAATTTAACAACTCTGTCTTATTTTATAAATAAATTTATATTATTATAATAATTTTATTGTATTTTGCATATAAACTAACCACTTAATTTTAGTTTTTTTAACAAGTTCCTCCTTTTTTTTTCATATTTAACAAATAAAAATTAATAATAAAATGATAATTATAACTAAAAATAATAAATTATATTAATAATATAAAACAAAATACATAAAATAGTTATTGATTATTTTGTTGGTTTAGGGCAATTATTATTATTATTTATTAATATATTTTATTTTATTAATAATATTTTATTTTTTAAATATTTAGGACCAATAAACAATCCAGTTACAAATAAGGTAAGGAAGAAACTAATAATTACTCATTAGTAGGTAACGGTAAGATAGTTTAAGACCAAAAACAAAACAAACTTTAAAGGGCAGATTTGGTAGAAAAATAAGTCATAAAAGGCTAATGCCTTTATCTATAGTCATCATTAGATATAGAATAGATACAGTCAATAAATCAAAGAAGGGTAGAGGTAGTAATAGAAATTGGCAGAAAAAGTTGTGGAGAGAAGATAATCATTTCATCACCTTATGGTGGTAATATATGCAACCTATGATATTGACTTACACAAATATGTATGGACAACTAATTATAGATGACAACCAATTCCAGCTAAGCACGATCAATTACAAATACACATAATTATCTATCTACTATTTTTTGATTACGCTCCCTAGATATATATAGGAGATTAGACCGTTTATGATCTGATTAATTTATAGTTTCACTATTTATTAAAAATGTTAGGTTTATACTGTTTTTAAATTTTATTTATTTAAATAGGTGATGTTCAGACTTATAAGACTATTAGGCTTGATATGTCAGCCTATATATATTTATTATTTATTAATATTATTTTGCCTAAATACCACATATAGTCATTTAACTTAATTTCAGTTAACGTTTTAGTCCTTTATCTGTTTTTTTTCTTTCCAATTTGGTCCTTTATTTTAATTTTAAGTGACAATTTGATATTTTATGTTTTAAAATGTCAACAATGTTATTCTTATTGTAACACCCCGATTTTTAAATACGCGAGTATATATATTTTTTAAACAAAGAAATAAAACAAAGAAACAAACAAAGAAATACTTTTGGATAAATATTTAAGTCGCAACATAACGACAAAGTCAACAAATATTTGCAAGCAACGGAATAATTTTTAAAATAAAAATTCAAAATATTCAAATATCAAAATACACTAGGGCTATGAGGCCTATCGAACATAGCTCATACCCCTGGGGTATTCTCGGCAGACCTGTACAAAAGCATTGCCCGAAGAATTTTAATTTCCCCCCACGTCACATCAAAAAGTGGTATATGGACCCATCAAAATAAAAGTCAAGCTGACAATATTAATATAGGTACAATCTTCCAATATACAGTAAATACATCAACAAAAGAAAGACCTCTAGCCCCGATACAACCGTCTAATCTGATCATGCTACAAACACTATACAACCTGAGTGATCTTCACGTGCCCCGCAAGATCCTCCTAACACAACTTCGGTCAGGTATGTCTAACTACATGCTCGTCTCCAGTGTACTAACCGGAAGGACGATCCTGGTTCTCGTCTGAGGGCAAAGTCCAGATTTCCACAATAATTATAAAGGTCATCAACCGAAATTAACAAATATCACATAGCAAAATTCTTATATTTTCAAATGCTCAAAAGAACCTTTCGTCTTAGCATACTCCTCGAAAGGGATTTCATATGTCCAAAAATGCATAAACAATGTTGAAAAATGAAGTTTTGACAAACTGCATTGTCGTAGCCGAATACAATTCAGAAAATGCAAATTTTCAATTCTAAAATGGCTCTGAATCAATCAACACTTCAAACATTAATATTATCAATTATGAACACATAATTAACACCAAATTAATCTCCACAAATTCACACCTCAATCACACATCGAATATTCATTAAATCAATTATGAACACATAAATACATCAAAACTTAATCAACCCAACTTCACACCTCAAAGCAATTACGACAAATCACAACAACAACCGAATATGTATATACAATCATCAAAGTATAACAAACATGACTCGCGTGTCAAGCACCCTAATGCAATGCGTATATGCCAAAATGCATGATTTCGGAATTCCAAACCAAAACCCTCCTCAAGGGGCATAAATCATAATTGTACAACCTCTCATAGGCCAGTACTAATTACCGAGGTGCAGTCTCTCACGGATCAGCACGATTTACTAGCGTGCAGTCTCTCACAGACCAGCACGACATACAAGAGTGCAGTCGCTCACAGACCAGCACAATTTTCTAGAGTGCAATCGCTCACAGATCAGCACATTCTAGAGTGCAATCTCTCACAGATCAGCACGACGTGACAATCTTCACAAGGATAAGATGAACCAACAATTCACATGACATCATCCCGTGGCCCATCACGGTCACCACTATCATCATGGCTCCATCGCGGTCACCACTATCACCATGGCCCCATCGCGGTTACCATGTACTATGAAATGCATGAGCATACTCTGACTCTTTTCACCATAATCATTAAGTAAATGCAGCTATTAAAAAATTCCCTATTTTTAATACTCATTTAACACTAATGATTTTTCAAATACAACACAAAGCATACTCAAACATATTTATTCACACCAATTAAAATTTCCACAACCACACATAAATCACATCTCCAAATTCCATTCACACCTAAATTGAATTAAATTCATTTTCCATCAAGTCACACATAAATTTCATCTAAAAAATTCATAATATTAATTATGAACACATCAATTTCACCTAACATAAATCACCAAAATTTCCAAACATTAATCACCATATTCAATCTCTAAAATTTTCAACCATAAATCACCACAACAACATTAATATATCATAGTTCTCCCCACCGCTAATTCGGTGCCAACGGTCTCGATTCCTTTTCGTCGAGACTCAAGGAACTAACTACATAAACATGAATATTTATAACAACTTGTTCACAATAAAACTAATCCAAACACAACAAAATTCCCAAAATTAAATCTTTCTCACACACCAAAGTTTTAAAACCAAATAATCTATATTATTTACTTAAAACTAAATAAAATAAATATCGTCAAAATTTCCCATACACACACTCGACTATTAAAGCACCAAAATTTTTGAGTTAATAAAATACTCTAAACTTTTTTTCTTTTTAAACTCAATCAAAGAGTAACTAAAAGAGTAACATTTTAAACTCTAACCATTTTTAATTTCAATCTATCTTTTTGCTCAAACTCTTTAACTTAAAATTTGAACTTGTTCACAATTTTAACAACGCTAATTTTTTTGTAAAATTTCAATTTCAGTTCAAACTCATTTATTTGAAAATAACTCATTACGTAACTCAAACTCATCAAATTTAATTATCGTCAATTCACACCAACAACAATCAATTCAATTCCACAACACACATATAACACCTCAATTAAATTTCAACAATTCAAACATAATTCACCCAATTTCAAAACTCCACATTTTGACACATAAACCACCAAATTTCATCAATTCATTTTCTACAAAATCCACAAATAAATCACATCTAAAAAATTCATAATAATAATTATGAACATATAAATCACACCAAACTTGAATCACCACAAACTACACCTCAAATTTAAATTCCACTAAATTACACATAATCACATTAAATTAATTTTTCACAAAATCACACCTCAAATATATCAAAATTTCTTTTCCACAAAATCACAAATAATGTCCTAAATGCAAACTAAAAGTTTGGAAGGATCCCTTACCTTAACGATAGCTCTAACACGCGATTACGGTACCGTAATTAATTCCAGTAAAATTTAAGTTCGTGACGTCACGTCGATAACTAGCTCACTAGCACCGCAGCGTGACAATGAGCAACTTTCTCTTCCGTCACTTCTCAAAACGAAGTTTAAATCTAGGAGAAAAGTGAAGGTTTTTGTGTTTGTGAATTTAAAAAAAAAAAAGATTTAGAAACAGAGAAGGAGGAAGAAGAAGACCTCACGTGGCTTAGGAGGAAAAGTGTTTCTTTCATCTTTCATCTTTCTGCCTTTCTTTGTCTTATATATATATATATATATATATATATACTAATAATAATAATAATAATAATAATAAATATCTAAACAAATATCTAAATATCTTATAAAAGTCATTATTGTACTCATCGCATCACATCACTTCTCAAATTACTTATTTTTATTTTTAATATCTACTCTCGCTGCAACTCAGTTGACAGGTGAGTTTCTCAGCAACAAGTGATATTTTAAAAAAATTGTCCGATATTAAATTTTTCGTAACATAATTAAATTATTCTCTAACAAATAATTTAAATCGGGTCTCAAAATATATATATATTTATTAAAATATATATAAATATTAAACATATTATTAACTCTAATAAAATATAATTTTAATATTTAATTCCCAAAATAAATATCAATTGTGTTAAATGCCTAAGCAATTCAACGAAAAATACCCTAAAATCGCATAAATTAGGATTTAGAAAATTAAGAGTCTTACACTTATTTTTTGCAAAATTTCAAAAAACTCATAAAAAATTTCAAACAAAACCTATAAAATTAATTATCATCCTCAATATAATGCAGTTTCATCAAATTCATAACTTAAAGAATGACAAATATGAGTTTATTTGAAGGTTTGAGCTACAAATTTGATGAAGTTTATTTTATATTAAAGAATATAACTAAATTTAAAGGATATTTGTTTCAGATTTTTTTAAAATTATTTTGTTAGAAAAATTACTTTTTTTTAATATATATATAGATATATAAATTGATATTGATATGTGGAGAGCATCATGTGATATTAGTAGAATATTTAAATATTTTAATGTGAATAAAACTTTTAAATAGGCTTCCAGACCTGGCCGAAAAAAAAGTCTATGATAGACCATAGGTCAAACTTAGGCCTAAAAAATAATTCGTAGGTCAAGCTCAAGCCTTTCAAAGTTTGACCTATTCCCACCCCTACTTACCAAGTACATAAATAAATTAAGATCTCTCAAGTGCCTTAATGAAAATGTCACCTTGTTTGGCATTAGTAGGCATATATGCAGAACAAATGTAGTTTTTGGATATCTATGTTGAAATCAAATTTATTTTATATTTAGAATTTTAATATTTACAAAAATATTTTATGAGAACAATATATTTGACTTTACAAACTATTTGTGTTTCTGAAAACAATCTAAAATAAGATTTGATTCAATTTTATAATTGAAGAAAATCATTGACCAAATTGAAAAGAAGATACGGTTAAGATTTGAAGAAGATATGATCAACATCTTTTCACAAAAAAATATGAATTATTTACAAAAAAATTTGATGGGGATTTATGTACAAGAAGATATAATAAAAAATTGTTTACTAGAAGAAACACTCACAAAGGGATACAATTATTGTTTGCAAAGATATGATTCAAATTTTGACAAAGGACAAAATACTGAACTGGACTTAGTCATATTCTTACTTATGAAAGTTCAAGAACCGGTTCAACACTATGATCCTGCCCAGGTCAAATAAAGCAAGCAATAGGAAGGAAGTTTCATATGAAGAATTTATGAAAACAATCTTAACAAAATACGAACAATATCAATTTGAAGAATTTACAAATTCAATCTTAACAACATACGAACAATATCAATCTGAATAATTTACAAACTCAATCTGAATAAAATACAAACATAATCAATCTAGAAGAATATCTTCATATATATATATATTATATATGTGTCTTTTAGTAATTTTCATAATTTATTATTTAATTAATATTTTATTCTATATGTAAAGAAATTAAATTAAAATTTAACACTTTCTATGTTTCTTGAATAACTATAATCTTTATTTTTTATTTAATTGTTTTGGTGTGACAATTATATTAGAACGGTTTATGG
This sequence comes from Cicer judaicum, assembly GCA_037974835.1. Lineage (NCBI taxonomy): Eukaryota > Viridiplantae > Streptophyta > Magnoliopsida > Fabales > Fabaceae > Cicer > Cicer judaicum. The sequence continues at coordinate 1,345,272 of JBBPBS010000785.1, read as the reverse complement.
CATGATTATTTCCTACGTAGACAACTGTGTATTTTGTTTATTTGATTTGTTTCGATAATCATGAAATTGATGTGTTAGATATGTTGGTTTTATTTTGTTATGCGTGACTTGATATTTTTGTGTTACTTGATTCTTTTCAGTTGATGAAAACATTAGTTGAATTATTTAATTAAATTATAATTTATAGAAGTTATATCGTTTATTAGTTTTATTTTAGACTAGATAAGTATTCAACCTAGGAGATAGTAGAGTTAGTGAAAGTCCTTAATTTTATTTATATATTTTATTTAATTAATTTAATGTGACAATAATAAGATAATTATTCATTTAATGCTTAATTATTTGATGAAATATATTTATATTAATTAATTAATTAAGTAATTGTTGGAGTTTTATTAGTAATCAATTAAAACTCGTAGGAGTATTTTTTTTAGAGTGAACAATGACCAAGTCCATTTCATTCAAAATTTAATCACTCACACTACTACTCTTGATAACTATATTTTATTTTTAATAGCATTTAGTTATAGAACCATGTATTTTCTACTTTACATCCACTCAAATGTGTAACAAGCAAGAATAAGAAGATGAATGTCAATTAATTCTTAACGGTTGGTCATTGAATAGTTTTATTCTGATTGAATACATGTATGCAATTAACCTCAATGAGAAGAATTATTCTCTTCCTCCAATCAACTTCACGTCTCCATAATAGTCTCATACACATCTTCCTCATTGAATACGATTAAACTTACAATAGAACAGAAAGAAGTCATAATCACCCATACCTCACACGCCATTCTCAACATTATATTTTGTTTATCTCAAATATTTTCTAAGTCACTCAAACAACCACCCACATATCCTTCTTTTTCTTGTGGAAGTTCTAAGCTTTCTTTCCTTCATCTTTATGAGAATTTTCAAGGGATATATAGTGTTATGTGGAAGGAAAGTGCTAATGGTAAGGGCTTTTCTCCATGCAAAATTAGACTAGATATTAAATTAGCGATTCGTAGGATATTGATATGATGTTTGGATGTCTTAAAATAAAAATGTTGATTTTATTTTTGTCTTAAAGAAATTAACTATAATATTTTGATTGTTTCTTTTGAGTAATACATCTATCTTGATGAACTTACTAATAGAGTTCTATTTTTATTATTATCCCTTAATAAATATGTTTGTAGTGAAAATGTTTAACACCTTATGTATTTTAGAGTACTTAATTGTAAAATTGTAATTTATATGATGATATCATTAGTAATATGTTTGTTATGATGTATTTGATATTAAGTCTTGATTTTTTGAGTATTTTAAATTTAAAATTTGACTTTTATGAACAATATATGTGTCATGAGGAAATTGATGAGAATTTTATATTTTTAATTTTGATAAAATGATAAAATTGATTTATTGAAATGTATTAAATGTAAAGTTAATTTTTATAATCCGAAAAACTTTATAGTGAAAGGAATAAAATTTCTATTGTTATTGTATTTTTGATAATATGAGTTTAAATTTTTGTCAATAACAAGTAGTGAAATCGAATCTTATGGGTTATTAAAATGAAAGTGGTGATTTTGAGATATTTTGTTCACGTGCATATTTGATGTGTTGAAGTTATTGAACTCTAACTATGAACATCCATGAGAATATAAATTTGATATCTTATGTGATTAAAAAATTTAATCTGAATTATTTTGTCTTTGTGGTTGCTTAAGTGATCGGTGATTTGTGTTTTAAATATTGTTATCTTTGTGGTTGCTAAAGTGGCTAGTGATTTGTGTTTAAAATATTGTTATCTTTGTGGTTGCTTAAGTGACTGGTGATTTGTGTTTAAAATATTGTTATCTTTGTGGTTGCCTAAGTGGCTGGTGATTTGTGTTTTGAATGTTATATTTGAAGTTGCCTAAGTGATTGATGATTTGTGTTTTAAATATTGTTATCTTTATGGTTGTCTAAGTGTCTCGTGATTTGTGTGATTATCTAAGTTGGTGGTGACATGTACCTTTTGAACATCATTATCATTTCATGATATATCATATGCATCTTTATGGACGCCTGTGTGACTGATTTAATTTTCCCCATTGGTATAAGTGACTTCTGTGGCTGGTTTAATTTTTCCCCATTGGTATGGATGACTTCTGTGTGGATGCATGTGTGGCTGGTTATATCCGGATCATATATATATTTAGGAGCATGTATAACTTACATACATTTTATTGTTATTTTGATCTAATTATTTACTCTACGGTTGTTACTTGATTTATTTAAATATATTTTATGATTTTTGATACCCCTTTGATACATTGTAAAGTTATTTCCTTGTCATCATTTACTTTTAATAGAAATGTGGAAGTGAGATTTCATTCGCTAGTAAATAATTGAATGTCATTAATTTCAGTCAACCTTGTTTCTTTTGAATTTCACTTAAAGAGAATTTATTTTATTTTGGAGCATAAATTAATATCGATCTAACAACTAGAATATTAATTTTGCAAACGAATAAATAAATAATATTTTAGTAAATTACATTACGTTCTTTTAAAAAAAAATATATATCAAGTTATTTTCTGACGCATCTTCAATTTGTTACATGATAAACTACTCCTAAGAAAAAAAAATTAGTTGTTTCTAAAAGAAAATAAATATTTTTAAGTAATCTTTGAAAAAAAAATTTGAGGTATTACAACCAAGATAGGAATAAAGGTACAATTCATAATTAAACAATTGGAGCCCTAACATTATCAATAAATAGATACTCAAACTCAAAATTCATCTTAGAGTTCAAAGAGAGAAATATTTGTTCAATTGAGAAATACTTTCTAAGTGTTTTTCTTATAGTGTGATAGTCATTGTTATAATTAGCCTGTTAGAAGTAATTACTCAAATTCCAAACCTTTGTATTCAAACTCAATAGTGGTGTTAGTGTGCCTTCAACAATTTGAGGTTGTCAAATTGTGTGGAGAAGATTTTACTGGTAAAGTCAAGGGGTGTATGTTCCTTAAAAGTCTAGGGTTGTCAGGTTGTTTGAGAAGACTGGCTTGAAGGGTCCAATGCTTTGCAATTGAAGTTGTTGAATTAGTGGATTAATCCTTCTAGGTAAAGGGGTTAGATGTAGCCAAGTTAGTGGTGAACCAAGATAAATTACTTGTGTCAGTTTATTCTTGCACTCAAAGTAAACCATTAAGTTTGTACCAGTTTAATCAAATAATGAAACCGTTATAAACTTAGTCAAACATAATTCAACTCCCTTTTCTCATATTTGCACCTTCAATCTCATCCTGAATAAAGTGATAATCGACTTCAATGTGTTTGGTTTGTTTGTGAAAAATTGGATTTTTAGCTAGTTGGAGAGTTGCTTGACTATCCTAGTAAATTTGCATTGGTTGAGTATGTGAGATACCAAGACAAGAAGGAAAACCTTTGAGCCATTTAAACTTACAATAGATTAGTAGCCAAGGATTGGTACTCAGTGATGGCAGAAGATCCATAAACAATGTGTTACTTCTTGGTTTTCCAAAAGATTGGAGAGTTACCAATAAGAATGAACCAACCTATGAGTGATTGTCGCATTAGTGGGCAACTCCCCCAATCCAAATCACATCATCCATCCAACTACAATGGGATGCCATGGCACATCATAATGCCTTTCCCAAGATTTCCTTTTAGATAACACACTACTCGTAAAGTACCCTCTCAATGTTCTTGCTCTGGTTGTTGTATAGAATATGAACACAATATGAGAGTTCTTGTCTCATGGAGCATAGGCAAATAATACGTCCAATTATGCGTCGATCCTTCCCAGGCTGTGCAAGGATATTTCTAGTAGTAAGAGCCAAGAGATGATTTTTTTTTTTAAGAGGACTGAAAGCTAATTTAGAACCAAGAAGGCTAGTTTTTGAAATTATGTCCAAAGCATACTTTCTTTTACAAAGAAGGATTCCCGTTGGTGACTTTGCAACTTCTATGCCAAGAAAATATTTTACAGTTCCTAAAGCCTTCATATGAAAATAAGTGTGCAAATAGATTTTGAATGTCGAAATCAAAGTGTGATTATTCGCAAAGATAATGAGATCATCCACATAAACTAATACCACAAAAAAGGAATCTTGTCATTGTAGCACAAATAAAGAGTAATCGAATCATAATTGTTTGAACCCATATGTTACGAGAGTAGTGGAAAACTTGGCAAACCAACAACACTGAGAAGCACTACGCCAAAAATGACATTTAACAGCGCGCATTTTACAGCGCTTCCTAAATACAAGCGTTGTTGTAAATCTATTTTAAAAATAACGGAGCCTTTTACAGCCCTTTTGATGACAAGCGTTGTAAAAGAAGCGTTGTTGTAGGTCATATAACGTTTGCGCATAACGTTATAAGGCTTTTACAGCGCTTGTAATAAAAGCGCTGTCAAATGAAGCGCTTTCGTGTATTATTTTACAGCGCTTTTTTCACAAGCGCTGTAAAATGCATGCGCCTTCATTTATTTTAACTATCTATTACAACGCTTTTTTCACAAGCGCTGTAAAATACATGTGCTTCATTGAATTTTCTTACCTAATACAACACTTTTTTCACAAGCGCTGTAAAATTCATCTTTCAAATAATTATATACGTTGGAAACTCTCATATACGTATTGTGTCATGAATTATTCTAAACAAGCTCTACATCTTTCAAAACCCTAATATTATTCTAAACACAGTACGTGTGCGGCCATCTACGTTGTCTCAGGTATTTTTTAATTTTTTTTTGTCAATATCCTCTACCCTAGTTTTTTAATTCTACACATATATACACATGATCCGTTTATGTAAATTTGAAATTGTCAAAAATTGTCAAAAACTCATACCACATGATCTGTTCTGTTTTGAAATTGTTAGTTGATATTTGTTTCTTTTTGAAACTTGTTGAATTGTTTTGAAAGCTTATTATTTTTGTAACTGCATTTATATAGGTGGTATAATATGGATAGGAAATGGATGTCAGCCAATCGATTGTCAAAAGAGAATGAAATTGGAGTGAAGGAGTTTGTTGAGTTTGCAGTGAAGAATGCAAAAGATCCAAATAGAGTAGTTTGTTCTTGTTTAAAATGTTGTTTTGGAAAACGTGTTAGAGAAGATCAATTAGAAGGACATCTAGTATATAATGGAATTGATCAAAGCTACACATGTTGGATAAGACATGGTGAGAAAAAAAAAAGGAAACATTAATTTTGAGAATAGTTCGACACATGCTTCAACTGACTTTGATACAGATACATATGAGCCGGACCGAGTTGATGAGATCGCAAAAGCAGTTGAAGAAGATCTTCGAGATTATCCTAAAATGTTTGAAAGTTTGTTGAGTGATGCAGAGAAAGAATTATATAATGGTTGTACTAAATTTACAAGACTGTCGGCGATATTAAAGTTGTACAACTTAAAAGCGACTAATGGATGGTTAGATAAAAGCCTTACAGAATTATTAACACTCATAAAAGATATGTTACCAGATGATGATGAACTTCCCAGTCGAACCTACGAGGCTAAACGGATTTTGTGTTCTATTGGCATGAGTTACGAAAGGATTCATGCGTGTCCGAAATGCAATGTCTCTCGATATAAGAAGAAAGAATCTACCCCAGCAAAAGTCGTGTGGTATTTTCCTATAATACCAAGATTTAGGCGCATGTATCGCAGTGAAGAAGATTCAAAACACTTGACATGGCATGCAGATGAAAGAATTAGAGATGGAATGTTTCGACACCCTGCAGATTCCCCACAATGGGCAAAAATTGATCACGAGTATCCTGAATTCAGGATAGAGTCAAGAAATATAAGACTTGCACTTTCTACTGATGAAATGAATCCACATGGTCTTCAAAGCATCTCACACAGCACGTGGCCTGTGATTTTGGTAATATATAACCTACCTCCATGGTTATGTATGAAGCGTAAGTTTATGATGTTGTCTCTGTTAATTTCTGGACCCAAACAACTGGGGAATGATATCGATGTATACCTGACTCCTCTAATCGAAGATTTAAAACGTATGTGGGAGACAGGTGTGGAAGTTTATGACGGGTATAAGAAAGAATGTTTCAATTTGAGGGCTATGTTGTTCGGCACAATTAATGATTTTCCAACATATGTTAATTTATCAGGATATAGCATTAAAGGTCAGTGTGCATGTCCTATATGTGAAGAGAGTACAAATTGGATGCGGTTGAAACATTGTAAGAAGAATGTGTTTCTTGGACATCGTAGATTTTTACCTTATAGTCATCAGTATCGTGGGTGGAGAATTGCATTCAATGGAAAATCAGAGGAAGCTAAAGCTCCTTTAGCACTGACTGGATATGAAATACTTGAAAAAGTACAAGGAATGACTAATAAATTTGGCAAACCTTTTGCGGGAGAGCTAGTCAAATCTGGGTGGAAGAAAAAGTCAATTTTCTTTTAATTGCCATATTGGAAGTCATTGTATATAAGACATTTCCTTGATGTGATGCATATTGAAAAAAATGTATTTGATAGTGTTATTGGTACATTACTCAATGTTCCAAGAAAGTCTAAAGATGGCATCAACGCAAGATTGGACTTGGTCGATATGGGAATAAGAAATGAATTGGCTCTAGTAAAGAAAGGAAATCGCACATATCTACCTCCAGCCGCTCATACTCTATCTAGAAAGGAAAAAATTGTTTTATGTAAATTTCTATATGAAGTTAAAGTTCCAGAAAGATACTCTTCGAACATTAAAAATTTGGTTTGTATGAAAGACCTCAAGTTAAAAGGTTTGAAGACCCATGATTGTCATATTCTAATGGAGCATTTGCTACCAATAGGTATACGTTCCATTTTACCTGAAATAGTTCGACTAGCCTTAACTAGATTATGTTTCTTCTTCAGGGAAATTTGTAGTAAAGTGATCGACCCTCAGAAATTACCGACATTGCAGAGGGAAATTGTTGTTACTTTGTGTGAGCTTGAAATGTATTTCCCACCATCGTTTTTTGCTATAATGGTTCACCTTACTGTTCATTTGGTTAAGGAGACACAACTTTGTGGGCCAGCTTATATGAGATGGATGTATCCGATAGAACGATATATAAAAATATTAAAAGGGTACGTAAAAAGTAGAAGTCGACCAGAAGGTTGTATTGCTGAACGATACATTGTTGAAGAGGCTGCTGAATTTGGTACTGAATATCTGTCCAATGTTGATCCATAGGGCTTCCCAAGTCTCGTCATTCGGGAAGAATATCAGGAGAAGGGATAATTAGAAGGAGACTGCTGACTATATCAAGGACAGAATGGGAGCAGGCACAATTGTATGTTCTGCACAATGATGAGGAGGTTCAATCGTATGTTACAATACACATGGATAAGTTATCTCGTTTGAACATGAATAGGAATCAAAATTGGATAACTTGAGAGCACAATCGAAGTTTTATAACATGGTTAAAAAATCACATAAAGTCAAAATTTGATATAGACCCTGGATCAATTTCACAGAGATTGAGGTGGCTAGCAAATGGTCCGAGCTTACATGTCTTTTCTTACACTGGTTATGTTATTAACGGCTACATATTTTATACCAAAGAACAAGATAATCAGACCACTATGCAAAATAGTGGAGTCACTCTCGTAGCTGAAGCGATGCATGTCTCCAGTGCAAAAGACAAAAACCCAATATATGCAAATCTATCATATTTTGGGGTTATCGAGCGCATGTGGGAGTTAGACTACACAATGTTTTGTGTTCCCATATTTGGTTGCAAGTGGGTCGATAATAATAATGGCGTTCGGATTGATGAGTCAGGATTCTTGCTTGTTGATTTTAATAGGGTGGGATACAAAGACGAGCCTTTTATTTTAGCGTCGCAAGCTCAACAAGTGTTTTATGTCACTGATCCTTCTGATGATAAATGGTCTGTTGTCCTATCAACCAATAAAATAAGTGATGATAACAATAATGATGAAGATGTTGGTAATGATCTTTTATTTGCAACATCATAACAAACACATGAAATTGATTCAATTGATGATGGTTTATATCTTAGAGATGATCATGACGAGGGAATTTGGATTAATCCATCGTTTCGTATTGTAAATGAACAAACAAATGTGAATCCCACCAAGAAAAGAAGAAGGGCATCTTAATGTACACATTTAATCGTTTTATATAAGCCATGCATGTAATCTGAATTATTGTGATAAATATGCATGTAATTTGAATTGAGTGTTTTACACTAATATGATAGATTTCATATCAGAAGCTTTTGGAAGCATAAGCCTTTGTGGAAGTTGTGTTTATTGCCTTTACAATCAAATACAATTGTAATTGTTATACGTGTGTTTCAATTGTTTGTTTAGGGGATATTATTTTAGGGAATATTATAAGTGCAAAAGCATTATTTTAGGGAATATTATAAATACAATTAGGGATAGTTTGGTTGATGAGTCTTTATTTTGATGAGGGGTTGGGGATAAGGGTCTTTGGTGAAGTGCATGTTTATGTAAATTTGGACAATTTCAATTCTTAAGAACTATGCATGTAATAAATGTTTGAGTTACAGTCATCCAATATTGAACCCAAATGAAACAAACACAAAAATAACATATTGAGGCCTTTTACAGCGCTTTTTTAAACACAAGCGCTGTAAAAGACCCTTTTAAAAAAAAATAAAGATGTTTACAACGCTCTTTCTAACAAGCGCTGTAAAAGACCCTTTTAATAATTAAATAAAGATACAATTTACAGCGCTTACATTAAAGAGCGCTGTAAAAGACTCTTGTAAAAGAACCTTTTAAAAGCGCTTACAGTTACGGAGTTCACTTAATTCAGATTCGAACCGAGGCCTTCCAAGTGTGAATTCTAGGGGTTAACGCTCAAGAGTTACTAATATTAAAGGAAAAATTAACGCTCAATAATTAAATATATGACTATATAATTTATGGAATTCAAAAATGTGTTAATATTTATAATATAACTTTAATGTATTCTGATGGAGACCTTTTACAGCGCTTATTGGGAAAAGCACTGTAAAACGTTTTAAAAATAACATTCATCAGACACCTAATTGGACCTTATCTAACAGGATTTTCTTCAAACACCTTGCACGTATTTTTCGCAAAAACACATTGTTAACAGGCTCTTTAACAAAAACACATTGTTAACAAAAAAATCAGACTCAAATCAATTTTTCGCAACATGGCAAATGAACCTGAAGACCAAGTTTCGATTTAAGAAGGAATGTAGAGAGATAAAAAGGGTGTTGTTTCGATTTAAGAAGGAACCTGAAGACCTGGAGGTTGTTTTGCTTGAAGGTTCAACATGGCTTTGATGTTTGTGAAGAAGATGCATAAAAACCTTCCAACGAGGAAGAGTTTAAAAAAGCCATGCATGTAATCTTTGATGTTGGTGAATAGGAAGAGTTTAAAAAATAACTTAACAAAACACAAAAATAACTATACAGCCTTTTACAGCGCTCATCTAAACAAGCGCTGTAAAAGACTGTAAAAAAAACATTCATATAACATATAATTAAACAAGGAGGTCTATTACAATGCTTGTTTAAATAAGCGCTGTAAAAGACTCTTTTGAAAATAAAACAAACAGTCCTTTTACAGCGCTTATTTGAAAGAAGCACTGTAAAAGACTTTAAAAAAACATTATGTAACATTCTCAATCAATGAGATTTTTACAGCGCTTATTTTGGAAAAGCGCTGTAAAAGAGCCTTTTAAAAAATTAAATAAGGACGCCTTTTAGAGTGCTTTTTTAACAAGCGCTATAAAAGGCCTAAGCCTTTTAGAGCGCTCTATGAAAAAACGCTGTAAAAGGGTTATAAAAAAGCGCTGTAAAAGGGTTATATATATAACAGTAACTGCTTCAGTTTCCTCTTCATTACGTAAACTACACTATCAGAGCAACCTTCATCGTTCTTCTCTTCTTTTGCAAACCCTATAATCCCGTCCATTATGAACTGTATTTCCACGATCATCTCGTTCATTTCGAACCTTATTTCCATCAAAGATCATCTCTCCCATTACTACCAATATATTTTCATTGAAATACGTAACCCTCATTACGTATTTCTTCAAACCGTTTTTCTATGAACCTTAGTTCTGTGATCTTTCTGCGTTCGCTCTTTTCTTTGCATTTCATCTTTCTTCGTACCATTATTCAGGTATTGATGTTATTAGGTTTTTGTAATCATTAAAATGCATGTTGAGCTTGTTTAAAATATATATACTGATACGTGTTGAGCTTGTTTAGAATAATGCATGATGCATGTTGAGCTTGTTGATGTTACACTAAACTGCATGTTGAACTTGTTGTAGTTAAATGGATACAGACAAAGATTTAGAATGTCAAAATGAAGAAGTTGGCACCACTAAGACTTATGAAAATGAAGTCAAACGTGGTGCAACTATAATGCAAAATGTGATTAAAGCAAGGAGCAATGACACCAAGTTTGAGGTTATACTATACTATACTCTGTTTGCTGTGTATTTTTTTTAGCTTTTTTTAATAGCATGTACTTACTATATGAGTTTATTAGGTTGGCTGGAATGAGAGTGGTCAACCAATTGACCCCAACAGCTCAATGTTTGTAAGTTACATTGGGACTGTTGTTCGACAAAATATCCCAATTACGATTGATGATTGGAGAGATAAGGCGTTGAAGGATGTCAAAGATATACTATGGAATGACATTCAAGTAAGTTTTTTGATTCACTCTTTTGTTATTTATAAATTTTTTTTCATTGAAATACTTTACTTAGTCAAACTATATCTTTATTTCGATTGCAGGCTACTTTTGTTCTTGATGAGGTGAGAAAGAGTTATGTATTGAGAGTTGCTGGGAAAATCCACCGTAGATTTAGATCTCACCTCTCTAATTTCTATCTAAAAGATAGAGAAGGAAATACAAATGCTGAAGCTCCAAAAATATATAAACATTATATATCAAATGATGAATGGAGTGCATTTGTATCCAAACGTTCGAACCCCGCATTTGTCGTAAGTATTTAATTTATTAGCATTTGTGTTTTATTATTCATATTCGTAGCGTATTTTAAATTTTTACACAATTGCTATTTTTTTTATATAGAATATTAGTAAGGCAAATCGCGAAAGGGCAAGAAATCCAACCCACCCATACAAAAAATCACGTATGGGATATGCATGTCTCGAGCAAAGACTTGTAAGTAATTAAACATCACTTTTATATAATGAGGGAATTTGTATTATAAACTATATTGTGTAACTAATTTGTATTATTTTGTTTATGATATTAACGAATAGCGACAAGACACCCAATCCGATCAACCATTGGGTCGTCATATATTGTGGAAGGAAGCTCGTGTAAATAAAGACGGGGTGGTTAATAATGAAAATGTCAAAAAAATAGTAGAACTTTGTGTAAGTACATAATCACTTGAATACTTTTTAATATTGTATTTTAAAAATGCTATTGAACTTATCTTTTTAATGTTACATGTATTTTAGGAGACTATCGAACAAAGTTCTGAAAATGAAGAGGGCAGCAAGGCTAGTTGTAGGGACATTCTGGGAAAAGTTTTTAATGTCCCTGAGTATTCCGGTCGAGTTAGGGGGAAAGGATTTGGCGTAACTCCCAAAGGCTTTTTTCCTCAAGAGAAGCGCCAAAAACCTTCCAACGAGGAAGTATTAGAGAAGCTCATAATCCTATCTGAGCAAGTGGCACTCTTGGTGAATACGAATAAAGACAAGCAACTTCCGGAACAGCTCCAACGTGAAATACAAATGGAGAGTGAAACCGCGAGTTGCAATGTCGGTTTGAAGAGTATTCTCGAGGTAATTAATTACTTACTTTAATTACTTATGCATTAAACAATATTATATATTAACTGTACTTATGTTTTAACTATTGATTTAGGGTGTCAATTCATGCTTCCTATACTTGTCCTCGTCTACTCATCGGAAGGTGGGAAAAGGAAAATTGTACAATACTTTGGGAGAAGTATTGCACAATACTCCGATCCCTGCGGGCCATGTCAAAGTATCACCTATTGTTGTCTTCGAACCAACTGCACCGTTGCCGATACCGGAAAACGACGGAGATATGCAGACATTGGGCGACGCTATTGGTAGTTACATGGCATGGCCCACAAACCTTGTTGCCCTCGATACAATGCCTCCCAGAAACGAGGAAGTCACATCTCCCGAAAAGGTTTGTCACATTTATTGCATAAGGTTTTGTCAATTTTTTCATATTCAATAAACTAACATTTAACCTCATTTTTGTAGATCCAAACAAATAAACCACCCGCACATCCAAAAAAAGGCAGCAAACCTCAAAAATTGGAGGTTAATAAAGCTGCCAAACCACAAAGACTGCCGGGTAATAATGCAGCTGCTACCAAACTTGCAGCAAGAAAAAAACTGGATCGGGGAAAATCGGTCGCCGCTGCTGCTCCTAAATTGAGTCAGCCATGCCTTGGTAAATACGGGGCGTGTCTTGACATCCAAGTAAAAAAGAACATGGGCAGCAGCGACGATCCGCGCATCGTACCCATGAATAAAGATATAGTCGGAGATGAGTATGATGAATTTATCGAAAAGGAGCACATATACGAACTTCTCGAACATAAGGAGCTCAATGCTACTGTAATGAGCTTGTACATAAGGTAAAAAATACTTTTAATTTAATTGCATTTATTTGTATTGGTAATTAATCTAGTTTAAAATTTTCATTGAAGATTTTTGTATGAGAAGGTCGTGTGCACGATGAAATTGTCAAATAAATACTCATTCTTGTCTCCGCACAAGATATCGATGTGGAAACTCGATCCAGACAATGTAAAGAAATATATTGTAGATATGTTATTAGCAAATAAAGAAAAGGATAAATTGTTCTTCGCACCATATAATTCAGGGTACGAAATTTTATCTTTCTTAATTGATGACAATTTAATTTATTAGTTGTGTATAAACAAAATTGCTTAACCAATTTTTTGTTGTTGTAGGGCACATTGGGTGCTATTTGTAATCAATGGGGTCTATGAAGTTATATACTATTTGGATCCCGTGGATGGCGATTACAACAATCACTATGAAGTAAAGACTATGCTCGACACGTAAGTAATATTCATTTATTTCTTACATATATATATATATATATAATGTGTTTGTTCATGCTATAATAATCCCATTTATTCATTCGATAGTGCCTTAAAAGTTTATCGAGCTCAAAGAGGTGCTATAGTGTCGAAGCAAAAGTCTAATAAAATTACATGGATCCCAATAAAGTGCCCTCGTCAAACAAACAACATCGACTGTGGGTACTACGTATTGAGATTCATGAAGGAGATTATTGTTAAGAATAAAACTATTATCCCAGAAATGGTACGGTATTTTCATTAAATGATTTCCATATATAAATTATCTATATATTTGATACTAACTTAATATAATATGTTCAATTTTTATATTGCAGTGGTTTGACAATTCCAGTCCATCATATTCTGAGCAAGATCTGATGGAATTAAAGGAAGAATGGTGTCAGTATGTGCTTGAAATGAAAATTATTTGATTTTCTGGGAAATAGCATGTTGTTGGGCAAGGGATCTGAATATTATATGGTAGCTAGTGCATATTATGTATATTTTTTTAGTTATTATATGTATATGATCATAGGACAATATATAAACATGCATATGAATATGTTGTAAATTAGGTTCAATGTATATGTAGTTACTTATGTTGTAAAATACTGTGTTACATGGTAATATATACAGGGTTACATATTGTGTGAACTGCTTGTGAATTGCTTATAGTAAATTACTGATTCTGGTTACAGGGTAATATATGTTGTAAATTAGGTTGTGTTCTGTTGTCTAATTCAAAATTATTTTGGATAAAAGGATAAAAGACAGCGCTTTATAAAAAAAATGTCATAAAAAGCTAAAAAGCGCTTTTCAAATATATATAGGGCATTAAAAAAAAACACCTTTTACAGCGCTTTTTTAAAAAAGCGCTGTAAAATGTGCATTGGGTGTACCTTTTTACAGCGCTTTTTACAAAAAGCGCTCTAAAAGGTACACCAAAATATGAATTATGGGTATGTCTATTACAGCGCTTTTTACAAAAAAGCGCTGTAAAAAGGTACACCAAAAATATGAATTACGGGTATGCCTATTACAACGCTTTTTAGAAAAAGCGCTGTAAAAAGGTACACCAAAAATGAATTATGGGTATGCCTATTACAGTGCTTTTTAGAACAAGCGCTGTAAAAAGGTATACCAAAAATATGAATTATAGGTATCCCTATTACAGCGCTTCTTACGAAAAGCGCTCTAAAAGGTGCATAACAAGCGCGCGTTATATTTACATGATTTATAGCGCTTTTTTAAAAGCGCTGTTGTATCTTTTACAGCGCTCGTTTCCACAGCGCTTATTTTTTTAAAAAAGCGTTGTAAACGGCTTAAAAAAAGCGCTGTAAAAAGCTATTTTTGGCGTAGTGAAGGTTGTTTAAGCTTGTACATCAATTTATGGAGTCTACATACCATTCTAGGCTACATGGTGTGAAAATTGGGTGGTGGTTTCATAAACATTTATTATTGAAGATCCCAATGAAGAAAAGCATTATGTACATCCAAGTGGTTTAACTCCCAATTCTTCGCTGCAACTATTGCCAACACGGTTTGCGTTGTCACTAAAAGTTTTGTTGTAGATTATCCCTTCAATTTGGTGATTGCCACATATTACCAAACGAGCTTTAAATCTCTTTACCATCCCATAAGACTTTTTTTTTTTTTTAAATTTGTAAATCTATTTATATCCAAAGTGTCTTCTTTCTTGGAAATAAATTTGTAACAAACCACATTTCATTTTTGTCAAAAGCTTCCCTCCACGTAATATTTTTTACCGCCTCAACCTAGGAGGTAGGCTCACTGTTGTGATCAAGGCCTGTAACAAAAGCTCGATATGCCAAGGAACATTTTTCAAGGTTAGCATAATGTGGTATTGTATAAGGGGTACCTAAGGATTACAATGGAAAAGGCAAATGATTGGATGGGCCTATCTTTTTAGTTGTGTGAGCGAAAAAAAATTCAATCTAGTAGATGGAAATTTTTGTCTGTGGTCTCTTCCCAAAGTTTATGTAGTTTGATCTTCTACCCTATTTTCTGACAATGCCTCTAAATTCAATCGATATTCTTCTTCTTCAACTTCGTCACCCTCTGTCATCTAAGGTGTAGTTACATTGGTATGAGCATAAAGTCACCTCCCCAAGATCATCACCCTTATCCAAATCCTCCTCGTCTAAATCAACATTGATTCCCATCATGCAGTACAAGAGTTTACATTGTCTCTAGTGGAACAACAAGGACTTGTAGCGGCTCAGTGTCAGTGTAGGCAGTTCCAATCGCCACTATTACACACTCATGGCAATTCTTGTTACATCGCTGATCCAAGCGTCGCCAAGTCTTTCTAAGGCGGTTTGATAAACTGCCACCCCAATTGTTGGATAATTTTAACGATGGTTCAAACTGCCTCCATTGATTTCTGAAATTTAATTATTAAACATTTTGTGGCGGTTTCAACTGCCTCTAACTCAACCACATAATTTCAATTTGTTACTTGCGGCAATTCAAACTGTTGCTACTATAACTCATATTTTTTGTCTTCACTACTGCCACAGTTTCGAACCATTGTGAAATAAAAATTACAGTTTTTTAAACAATTATAGTTTTTTTTTAAAGTTACATGTTTTTATATTTCTTACAATACTAAATTGAAATTTAAGAATATAAATAAATTCATAAACCAAGTTTCATCCATTAATTCATAACTAATATAAGAATTTCACATTTTATCTATTTAAGTATATGATTCAACATAAAATAAACATAAATCATTTCGGAAAATTAAAATATAAACTTAAAATAAATTATAGGGTAAATACCACCTATAGTCCCTTAACTTAATTTCAGTTAACGTTTTAGTCATTTATTTTTTTTTCTTCTCGATTTAGTTATTTATTTTAATTTTAAGTGACAATTTAAACTTTTATGTTTTAAAATACTAACAATGTTATCCTTTTTATTACAAAAATTCAAAAACTCATCAAAATTTTCAAACAAAACTCATAAATTTAGTTATATTCTTTAATATAAAATAAACTTTATCAAATTTGTAGCTCAAATTTTCAAATAAACTCATATTTTTCATTCTTTATTTGATGTTGTTAGAGATGAAAATATGAGTTTATTTAAATATTTAAGTTATGAATTTGATGAAATTGCATTATATTGAGGATGATAATTAATTTTATGGGTTTTGTTTGAAATTTTTTATGAATTTTTTAAAATTTTGCAAAAAATAAGGATAACATTGTTGACATTTTAAAACATAAAAGATCAAATTGTCACTTACAATTAAAATAAAAGACCAAATCGGAAAAGAAAAAAGATAAAGAACTATAACGTTAACTGAAATTAAGTTGATGCACTATAGGTGGTATTTACCCTAAATTATACCACCAAAGTTTCTCAAGTTCCTAACATGAAAAGGAAACCGTCTATCTAAATCGACCCACGGGATAATGTTGGTTGATTAAGCTCAGGTATATGACTAAACTCAAAAGAGTATCTTACTTCATTTAGTGATCCTAAATCTTACACTACGTGAAAACAAAGTATAAATTATATTAATAAAAAATCACTATTTCACAACAAACGCCAAAACATATACAAATTTAATAGAGGCAATACACAAACCTCTACATTGCAATACAATCTACATCCCTAAGAAATTTTAAATTTCAATGATTAAATTTTAGAGTAGTTGTTTGTAGAGAGACCATCTAACTTAAGATCTTTTTTCCCCTTAAGAGATTACTTGATCTACCTCTACCATTGTTTATTGGACTTTTGTCATCCACAATAAGGATCTCTATCTTTTTTCAGGTGACTACATAACCGAGGTCCGAATTTGTAATTTGTTTGTTACTAGTGCTAATATCTCCATTGTCCTAGAAATATATTAATTCCTATATTATATTATCTAGCATGTATATTCATCCATCTCAACAGTTATCTTGTACTTTTATTAGGAATTTACTGCGGAACAACTCAAGCAATTAGCGTTCTAATAAAATGTCTTTGTAGTCAACATGTATATCTATATATCAAAAACATAACCAACACCAATCAACAGAAGTTAGTTCCATCTTAAACCTTGAATTGGGAGAAGAAAACTAGAGATATAAGACATAATGAGATTGAATATAAATTCCTCCAAATTCCATCCCATCACACTTTAAACAACCTAAACAACAACAAATAGTATTATTTCATCAACGACAACACAATCAAAATTTTAATCAATAGGCTTTATATAAACAATAAGGTAAGTCTTCATCTAGAAACTCATTCACAAGTACAAACTGTATAGCTCAAAACACAACATAAAAACATTGGAAGTTATCTTGCATGGTTTACTTCAATAGTGGACAAGTTGTGCCTTCAATATATCAACTTCAGCAACTTTTTTCCTTTAGCGCATCAACTTCAACAACTTTTGTAGTTAGTACATTAATTTCACTTTGCATCTTTGCTATTTTTACATTAACATCAAGTTACATGTTTTTCTCGAGCCTCATCATTAACATATCCTCCATCACATTTCTACTAAGTGATTACATACATCCCCTCTACTATAGGTCCACCCATCTCGTAGATTTTGAAATTTTGCACCGTAGTAACATCATTATACAATGTAATAATTTTCTAATATATTTGAAAAGAACAAACTATACCATCCCATTTGTCTTTCTTTCCAGTGTCTTAAAGCCTAAAGTATGGGGAATACATTGCTTTTGGCGGTTCTCAATATTTTTATTTGCTTTCGCCTATATTAGACAAAACTTAAGAATAAAAAAATTAAAAAGGTAAAAAAAAAAGTCTACAACAATTTAATTTTTTGTTTTCTCTATAGTGTCAGGATGCAGTCTTTATTCTAAAAACATAGCCCAATGATCTTTGTCAACACTAAGAGAACAAACAATAATATCTATTAAATATTTATTAAATAGTGTCAGGTTGTCCCTCCACTTTCCCAACCTTGCAATAATATATTTCTTATGATCTTCATCGTTGACAACAAATTTCATCTTCAACACAAAAAATGAAAGATGTTAGGAAACAAAACTCAAGTAGAAATCAAATATATAAAGTTAATTATAGTCTATACCTTTATGTTATTATCATAAATGTCCTCTTTCTTTTTCCAAATAACTTTAGGCCATTTTGGGAACATGACGGAGAATATAGAATCGTTACTCATAATATATCCCAAATATCATGCTAACAATCCAATAAACTCTCCTATTGGATGACTTGCAGCATTCCAATTTGTCAATACCTTAAATTCCATTATGCTTGGGAACAAGAGCTAACATATATTAGAAAAGGTTATCCAGCTAAGAAATCATAGTAGAAAATATCTTAAAGTACTTTGAATCATCACAATGAAAACTAAGCTTCCATGATGTAAAAAGAGAACTTAAACACACATAAAGGGGGCATCATGTATGCAACTTAGCAACTTTCTTGTTGCAATTAAAATTGAAAGTATCAAAATCATATCCATTACAATAACAAAGATCTTAATGTAAGAAAACATACCAAAACTATATGAAAAAGGACAGATAGCATTTAAATGCCAATAGAATACATTTCAAATTGAACATATAGTTAACATTTCAATGGAAATATATTCATAGAAGCATGTTGAACTTTCGGTATCATCATCTATTGCAACACTTGCCAAATGGGTATATGTGCTATCATCTAAGAAAAGTTGTCCCAAGGTTTTACTATGGGTATGTTTCATTGGATGCCATAATTTGATTTTCATCTCCACTCATGTCGTACAAGTCTCTTGGCCCCAAATGCACTGGTATACTCCAACCTTGTTCCTTCTCATCGTGGACACAATAGACCATTTGAGCTTTAGAAGCTTTAATGTGTGGTTGGTGGTCTTCATGTTCTTCAGTATGTATTAATCGTGCAAAGTTAATTGAAGTAAAACTCAACTTACCTTTCTTCATGCCTCTTGGTTAATTAGTTGTATTAGCCCATTCACATTTGAACATGACTATTGAAAAGATAGAATAGAAAAGCTTAATGATATCTATCACTCTTCCATAATAAGGCACCCCTCCAAACCTCGTTTGGACATCACTATTGTTTGAATAGCTTCTTGTTTCAAACATACCAAAAACTCCACTATTTGGAGTTTTTAATAACTTGTCTCGTGCCCGAAGTCCAAAATTTAAATTTATTAACATTATAAGCAGTGAACCTTCTAGCTTGTCCAAAAAGACCTTGTGCAAGACTAATAAGAACATATTTATCTAGTTCATTAAGACTTTCAAGATTGTAGCCAATCTGGATGCATTAATATAGATAGTTAGTGACATTCCTATTAAACTTAATCAGGTTAATCACTTAATTAAAACATAGCATGCATAAATCTCACACGATTAGCAAACCAACAAACGAATTCTCTATGGACTTTTTTGTCTACCTCTGAAATCTTCCTTGTTTTAAAACAAATATTCTAAAGAATAACCATTATATAGGTATTTAGTTAAATACATTGTATGGGTGGAATCTCATTTGAATAAATAATCTAAATGAAATTTACTTACCGAAGAAAATAATCAACAACAGGGCAGTTTGCACTACGTCAAAAATGACATTTTATAGCGCGTCTTTTATAGCGCTTATTAAATACAAGCGCTGTTGTACGATATTTTAAATAACAGAGGATACAAGAGCGCTTTTTTGACAAGCGCTGTAAAAGACTTGCGCTTTCACATAATTAAAGGACTTATTAGAGCACTTTTTGGAAAAGCGCTGTAAAAGACTTTAAAAAAAATAAAAAAGGTCTTTTACAGCGCTTTTTTTACAAGCGCTGTAAAAAAAGCGCTGTAAAATACTTACGCTTTCACATAATTAAAGGATCTATTAGAGCGTTTTTTGGAAAAGCACTGTAAAAGGCTTTTAAAAAAAATAAGAAGGTCTTTTAGAACGCTTTTTTGACAAGCGCTGTAAAAGACTTGCGGTTTCACATAATTAAATGACCTATTAAAGCGCTTTTTGGAAAAGCGCTGTAAAAGGCTTTTTAAAAAAAATAAGAAGGTATTTTACAGCTCTTATTTGACAAGCGCTGTAAAAAACTTACGCTTTCACATAATTAAAGGACCTATTAGAGCGCTTTTTGGAAAAACGCTATAAAAGGCTTTTAAAAAAAATAAGAAGGTCTTTTACAGCGCTTTTTTGACAAGCGCTGTACAAAAAGCGTTGTAAAAGACTTGCGGTTTCACATAATTAAATGACCTATTAGAGCGCTTTTTGGAAAAGCGCTGTAAAAGGCTTTTAAAAAAAATAAGAAGGTATTTTACAGCGCTTTTTTGACAAGCGCTCTAAAAAAAGCGCTGTAAAAGACTTGCGCTTTCACATAATTAAAGGACCTATTAGAGCGCTTTTTTGGAAAAGCGCTGTAAAAGGATTTTTAAAAAAAAATAAGAAGATCTTTTACAACGCTTTTTTGACAAGCGCTGTAAAAAAAGATTTGTAAAAAAAGCACTGTAATAGAATTTTATATATAACAGTAAATCGCTTCAGTTTCCTCTTTATTACATAAACTTCACTACGCTTCAGTGTTCTTCTCCTCTTCATTATCCTTCTCATTGCGAACCCTACTGTCCCTACGAACAATATTGTTAGCCATCTCCATTGCAAATCATCTCCATATTTGTTACTATCCCTACGAACATTATTACGTACTCTTCTCATTGCGAACTCTACTCTGTCCTACAAACCGTTCGTATTTATGTGCATTCTCACCGTTCCTTCTTAAATGAAACCGTAACTCTATGAACCCTACATATTTCTTCGCACTCTTCAGGTATTGTATTCATTTATTAATTTATTTCTTACACATATATATATATATATGTAATGTGTTTGTTAATGCTAATAATCACATTTATTTGATAGTGCTTTACAAGTTTTCCGAGCACAAATGGGTGCTACAGTGTCGAAGCAAAAATCAAATAAATCACATGGATTCCAATAAAGGTTTGAAATATATGCCTTTAAAATTTCATTAACAATATGAACAAATATTTATTGACTTATATGTTTTATTTTATAGTGCTCTCGTCAAACTAACAACATGGACTGCGGATACTGTATATTGCGATTTATGAAGGAGATTGTTGATATAATCCCGATCTAATTGAAATAAAGGAATGCACCTATTACCACGCTTTTTTTAAAAAGCTCTATAAAACTAATACAACAAACAGCGCGTTTTTAGAAGAGATTTACAACATTTTTTTTTATTTTAAAGAGCGCTGTTGTATCTTTTATAGCGCTGGATACTACAACGCTTAATTTTTTGAAAGAGCGCTGTAAATGGCTTAAAAAAGCACTGTAAAATACCATTTTTTGCGTAGTGTTGTTAACACATGTTAATGAGGCTGCAACCTTTCTCTTGTAAGGGTAAATATGAAGCACTGCTGGCTGATTTTTTAGTTACAGAAAATAATTCATCCATATGTGATTGAAGTTATATATCATTAGAGATCATCGTCTACACAAGTCACGACCACGCTGATTCCATCTTCTCTCAATATTGCCCAAATACCTTGAACAAAATATAAAAATCTCTTCTACAATGTAACATTCATCTGTCGAACCTTCAAGTTATGCATTATTACAAATATGTGATTTTAGATGTCTTATGTATCTATTACACATTCCAGAAAAAAATATTCTAAAGAATAACCGTTACATTATGCAAATGAATACAATCAAAAAGTAAGCTACCCCATATTTTTACCTTTCTATAGAATGTTGTTGAAACAAACTCTTAAATTAAAGTTTTGATGATAATAAACAAAGGTTAATTAAGAATGTTAATTATGATTCTAAAATTTTATGTTAATTTAACATGTGCTTTTGACTATGTTAATTCAAAGTTAGGGATCAAACAAAGCAAAGAAAACAATTAAAAGCTGAACAAATAGAGAAACAAGAACATTCTGAACAAAATGGAGAATGATCTCCAGATTCAAGACTGACTGTCACAATATCTTGACCAATCAATCTCCTCTACTTTAACGAAGCTTTTGTCTCTGAATTTTATACTAAGTTCATCAGTACATGGCAATGAACAAATAGGTGTCATCTCAGTCAAAGAAGGCTTTCAAATCATTAAGATAAAAGGCCTCGAATCAAGCTAGTTGAAACAGTTTGGAACAGCTTCAGCCAAACTGTCAAGAGAGTTCAATCAATCTTGATTTGTACAAAAGACATCATGAAGACATCCATAACAATCAAACTGAATCTCCAGATTGATCATCAATCTCCAGAAAGTTCCAACTGCAAAAACCAGATTGATAATCAATATTCGTTTATGCAGAATTCCAGTTTTGACATCCTTACTTCTGCAAAGGTTTATAATCATTCATCAAACTGTTTTGGACAGATTCAAGGCTCCAGATCGAAGCTGTAACATTAATGGTTAAGTGACAAGCTTCAATGATCTTTAAACTCAAAGGAAAACATATTAAGCAAAGCTGTAACAACACCGGTCAAAGCAGATTCAAAATATTCAAAGGCTGGATTATTTTTAATCATATATATTGGTTTTGGTCAAACAAGGACATAACACTATCAACATCTCTTTTGACCCTCATTAAATGCTCAAATCACCTATAAAAGAAAGGCCATTTTCCAGAAAAAAGACAGAACTTCAAGTGCTATCAAAGTCTTATAAATCATTCACACTCACATACTTGAAATTCTCATTTCCACAAAGAAGAATCAGTTCAAAACTTTTCTATCTCACTTTGTTATTACTATTGAATTCTTTGTAAGGAATCGAATCTCAAACAAGAGTTGAGACATCTCAGATTGTATCAAAACAATCTTATCATTATTGTAAAACTCAAACTATAAGAGTTTAAGTATAGTTTGAATATATTGTAATGAATCCTATCAAGATCGATAGGTGATTAATTTACTTTCTAGGTGGAAAGAAATTAAGCTTGTAACAGATCAATGTTGATCTAAGCTAGGTGCTATAAAACCAAGAAGGCTCTTTGTTTTGAACACTTAGTGGAAAATCTCACAGTTGTAAGGACTGGACGTAGCCAGAGTTGGGTGAAATAGGATATATGTGTGTGTGGTATTCCTTCTCTTATCTCTTTATTTATTAAGCTTAATCGATTAACTGAGATAAAACATAAACTGAATTTCTGTTTTATTAAGCTAACTAAGAACGTTCTCCATTTTATGTTTTCCTAACCAAAATCATTCTTAAGTTAAATCTTAAGATTTTTCAGGAATTTTTAAATAGGTATATTTACAATTCAACCCCCTCTTTCTTGTAAAACGATATTGTTACTTCAATTGGCATCAGAGCACGATCTCCAGAAAGATTAAAAACACTTAACAAGTGCTAGATAAAAGATCTAGAAGAAAAGATGTCGAAGCCAAATACATTGTTGAGGGAGGATATTCAAACAGACCACCATTCTTTGATGGATCTGATTATTATTTCTGGAAGAATAAGATGCAGCTGTTTCTGAAATCTCAAGACATAGGGATATGACACATCATTACATATCGAGATTTTATACCAAGAGTTGATCAATATGACTCAACCTCTGTTGCGAAGAAAGAGCCAGATTGGGCAGTTGATGATAAAACTAAGGTACTCCTAAACTCTAAAACTCAATTATTCTTATTATGTGCCTTAAGTAGAGAAGAGAGTGAAAGAGTAGATGAATGCAAAACTGCAAAACAAGTATGGGATACATTGTAGACTCATCATGAAGGAACAAGCCATGTCAAAGAAACAAGAATAAACATTGGTATAAGGAAATTTGAAATGTTCGAAATGCAAGAAGGTGAAACTATTGATGAAATATATTCACAATAATAGTAAATGAAATGCGTTCTATTGGCAAAGCTTACACAGTTCAAGAAAGAGTAAGAAAAATCATAAGGTGTCTTCCAATCATATGGAGACCAATGGTAATAGCTATAAGCCAAGCCAAGAATCTTGAATCACTTCCCTTGGAAGAATTAATTGGAACATTAAGAGCACGTGAAGTACTGCTACAAGAAGACAAATCAATCAAGAAGGAAAAGGTAATAGCACTAAAGGCATCTCAAGAAAACATCACAGTACAAATAGAGTAAGAGCCAGAAGAAATTGAACAAGAGGATGCTGATGAAATTTCCCTCCTCACCAGAAGAATACAGAGAACGATGAGAAGAAGAGGTCAAATCAAAAAAGGATTTCAAAATTAAAATTCCAAAACAAAAGTTGAGAAAAGCCAAGTCACATGCTTTGGTTGTAATAAATTAGGACATTACAAAGCAGAGTGTCCCTTAAACAAGAATCCACTAATGCGATTTCCTTTAAAAAAGAAATCAATGATGGCAACATGGGATGATTCAGAAGAATCAAAAACTGAAGAAGGTGAGGAAGCTAACATATGCTTAATGGAAAAAACAGAGGAAGATAAGGTAATAAATTATGAACCATGTTATTTATGTGAACAAATGGGAAAAGAAATTGATAACTTGTTAAATGATTCAAATCTCCTTATTCAAAAATGTAGTTTCTTGAAAGAATAATTTCATAAAGAAAAAGAAGAAAGTCAAGCTAGGAATAATGTGCTAAAAAACATTATTCAAGAATTGAAAGAAACGCAGAAACAAAATTTTGAAAAATAAGAAGGTCAAGAATGTTATGTGCTGAAAACAGAGAACATTCTCCTTAAAAATGAAACTCAAAAAAACAAAGTTGTATGAAAAAAATTTTGTCCCCAAAAGAAAGGAAGAAAGATGTAAAACTAGATGCTCATATTGTAAAAAACTTGGACATATGGAATTTGCATGCTATTTTAGAAAAAGAGATAAAAATATTAAAGGTAAAAGGTTGATTAAAATAGGAGATCGTTCTGCCAAACTAGTATTAAAAAAACAGCAAAACGGAGAACATTCCCCAGATTGCCTTCAAAATAGAGAAAGTTCCAAAATGAAAGTTGAACCTTCTCCAGAAAAACTGGGAAAAGGAGAACGATCTAGAATTGTTTCAAAATCATATTTAAAATCTTTTGAGACACTGATTATCAAATCAATTCCAAAATTAACAATTAAATGTTCAATTTGTTTCAAAAACAATCATGGAAAAATGATGTGTCATTTTAAAAAGAAAGAAAATTTGAAAACTAACTCTTAAGGACCCAAAACAAAGTGGGTACCTAAGGCTAAACTAACATCGTATGCAGGTTGGATTTCCAAATATAAAGAGAAAGCCTTGGTTCTTGGACAATTGTTGTTCAAGACACATTACAGGAGATAAATACTATTGCTTTATAACATTCATCAAGAAAGATGGAGGATCGGATACTTTTGGAAATAACAACCCAACTGATATTAAAGGTAAAGGAACCATTGGTAAGACAAAATCTGCTCAAATAATTGTTGTTCAGTATGTTAAAGGTTTAAAACTCAATTTGTTAAGCATAAGTCAACTATATGACAATGGATGTGAAGTTATTTTCAAACCAAAAGTGTGTGAAATCAGAAAAGCTGAAACTGGAGAAACTTTGTTTTCTGGAAATTGAAAGAAAAATTTATATGTTTTGTATCTTGAAGAACTACCTGACGAATCCTGTTTTATATCAATCAATAAAGATAAATGGATATGGTATAAAAGAGCTGGGCATATTAGTATGAAAACAATCTCAAAAATCTCAAAATCAGATCTTGTTAGAGGATTACCCAAACTGAATTTTGAAAAAGATAAAACATGTGAAGCATGTGCAAAAGGAAAAAAAGTCAAGAGTAGTTTTCATTCAAAATATTTTGTAACCACAAACAGAACTCTTGAACTACTTCACATAGATCTATTTGGGCTAGTCAAAACAACAAGTCTAGGAGGAATGAAATATGTTTTTGTTATTGTTGATGATTTCTCAAGATTTACTTGGGTGCTATTTTTAAAACAAAAAGACGATGCATTTGACGCATTTAAAATATTTTGCAAAAGAATCTAGTATCATTTCTGTGATAAGTGATCATGGAGGAGAATTCATAAATGCGTCTTTTAAAAACTTCTTTGATCAACTTGACATTTCTCATAATCTTTCATGTGCAAGAACACCACAACAAAATGGAGTTTTTGAACGAAAAAATAGAACATTACAAGAAATGGTAAGAACCATCTTGGAAGAATCCAAAGTTGAAATGTATTTTTGGGCTGAAGCCATAAACACATCCTGCTATATCCTAAACCATGTATCCATAAGAAAAATCATCAACAAAACACCATATGAAATCTGGAAAATAGAAAACCAAACATTTCTTACATTCATATATTTGGTTGTTATTGTTATATTTTAAATAAAAAATATATCATTGGAAAATTTGATGCAAAATCTGATAAAGCAATCTTTCCTGGTTATTCAATTGATTCTAAAGGATATAGAGCATTTAATCTAAGAACTAATATTGTAGAAATAAGTATGCACATATTATTCGATGAATTTGAAATAAGTATCCACATATTGTAGAAATAAGTATGCACATATTATTCTAAAGGATGAGGAAGAAGAAACTCCAAATGAGTTATAACAGCAAAACAGTCTGCAGAAAATAGAGATTGATAAACAATCTCCGTTTCGTTCTCCACCAAAAAGCTGGAGAATGATTGAAGATCATCCTCAAACACAAATCATTGGAGACATTGCTGATGGGATTCGAACAAGAAAATCATTCAAGAATGATGAAAACAACATGGCAATGATATCCCAGATTGAACCAAAATCAATTAAAGAAGCCATTATTGATCAATCTTGGATAGATGCCATGAAGGAAGAACTGTTGCAGTTTAAAAAAAATGAAGTCTGGACATTGGTACATGATCCATTAGATCAAACAATCAGTGGTACATGATGGGTTTTCAAAAATAAACTAGATGAAGAAGAAAAGGTTATCAGGAACAAAGCAAGATTAGTAGCTCAAGGCTACAATCAACAAGAAGGTATAGATTATGATGAAACCTTTGCTCCATTTGCAAGGTTAGAAGCTATTCGTATATTTCTTGCATATGCATCTCATAAGCTTATTAAATTGTTTCAGATCGATGTTAAAAGTGCATTTTTAAATGGATTCTTGAATGAACAAGTTTATGTGAAACAACCCCCAGGTTTTGAAAATCAATCAAAACCAAATCATGTTTTCAAACTGACCAAAGCTCTATATGGCTTAAAACTAGCACCAAGAGTCTGGTATGAACGATTGAGTTCATTCTTAGTCAAAAATAGATTCTTAAGAGCAAAAATCGACACTACATTATTTAAGAAAACAAAAAAGAATGACTTACTTATTGTTCAAGTATATGTTGATGATATTATTTTTGGATCAACAAATGAAAAAATGTGTGAAGGTTTTTCAAAACTTATGCTAAGTGAATTTGAAATGAGTATGATGGGATAATTAAGGTATTTTCTTGGATTACAAGTTAAACAATATGAAAACGGAATTTTTATCTGTCAAGAAAAATACATTAAAGATTTGTTGGTCAAATATAAAATGAATGAATCAAAGATCATGACCACTCCCATGCATCCATCTTCTTCTTTAGAGAAAGATGAAAATGGTAATTCTGTTTCTGAAAAAGAATATCGAGGAATGATTGACTCTTTAGTTTATTTAACTCCTAGTAGGCCTGATATAGTATTTGTAGTAGGATTATGTGCACGATTTTAATCAGCACCAAAAGAATCTCATTTGACAGCAGTAAAACAAATATTTAGATATCTTGTTGGAACCACTAATCTTGGTCTTATAGCGTCTTGTGATGCTGATTATGCTGGAGACAAAATCGAAAGAAAAAGTACAAGGGGAACATGTCAGTTCTTAGGCGAAGCATTGATAAGCTGGTCTTGCAGAGAACAAAACACTATAGCCTTATCAACAACTGAAGCTGAACATGTCTCAGCAGCAAACTGTTTCTCACAAGTTCTACGGATTAAAAATCAACTCTAATACTACTCAGTAAGTTATTCCAGCATTCCAATTTATTGTGATAATACTAGTGCTATAAATCTGTCTAAAAGTCCAATACAACACTATAGATCAAAACATATTGAAAGAAAACATCATTTCATTCGTGATCATGTCAATAAGAAAGATATCAAATTAATCTTTGTTGATACTCAAAATCAAGTTATTGACATATTCACAAAGCTTTTTGTCAAGGATAGTTTCAATTTGATCAAAGAGAAACTAAAAATCACAAGATCCATAAAATTCTAGTTAAAATCTGGTTCTGCAGAAAACGGAGAACATTTATCAATCTCCGTTTTTCCAAACAACAGTCTCCGTTTTTTCAACCAACATTCTCCTATGTGTCATAATTTTCCATCTCAAAATCAAAAAGGCAAAACTTGGCATTTAATGCATATGTCTCTGTCTACAAAGAGAACTAACACACAACACGCTTGCCCTTAAAATCCTCTCCTCCTTGCCAAGGCTCAAAACATCATTTCATTCGTGATCATGTCAATAAGAAAGATATCAAACTAATCTTTGTTGATACTCAAAATAAACTTATTGACATCTTCATAAAGCCTTTTGTCGAGGATAGTTTCAATTTGATCAAAGAGAAACTGAAAATCAAGAAAGATCCATAAAATTCTAATTAAAATCTGGTTCTGCAGAAAACGGAGAATGTTTATCAATCTCCGTTTTTCCAAACATCAGTCTCCGTTTTTTCAACCAACATTCTCCTATGTGTCATCATTTTCCATCTCAAAACCAGAAAGGCAAAACTTGACATTTAATGCATGTGTCTCTGTCTGCAAAGAGAACTGACACACAACACGCTTGTACCCAAAATCCTCTCCTCCTTCCCAAGGCTCAAAATAATCATTGATACTTTTTTCTCAAAAACAACATTCCTGACTAAAGCACTCTAACCACTCTATCTTCCTCCTCTCTCCTTAAAAACGGAAAACAGTAACTCTCAACTTCTCATCTTCTTCCTCAAGCCTCTCTCACTCAAAAAACCTTTGCAACTCACAAAAATGGTGCGCACAAAGCATTATGCAAGAAAGAATGCATATCCTTGCTCACCATCTTCATCATCCCCATCATCTGAATCATCACAACGCTCACCCTCTCCACCACCACGACCAACTCCTCCACGCATTTCCTCTAATACATTCTTTTCTGACTACCTTTCATCATCCTTAGAAAATAACCTTAATATCACTATCAATCCCAAACCTTTATCCACTGTTCTTCCACCACTCTTCACACGTCCTTCTCCTAATCTTGCTCAAGTTCTCCCTCATTTGTTCACACCAAGACATTCCATGAGAGTACAATATGGCATTGGAACCTTAAAAGCTTCTATCGAAAAACATACTACTTCATCCTCTTAGATTCAGAAACTGATGACTCACCGGATGCCTCTCCTCACACAACCACCATAGAGAAAAAACAAACCAAACCGATCACTCCATCAAAACCTTCTTTCTCCTCCGAACCATCTCAATCAACTCCCCTAATCAAAAAAAGGAGGTTGATCAATGAAATCTTCTCTTCTCTTCCTAAACAATCTCAACCTTCAACTCAAATAAAAAAAACCAACACAACAATCCATGAAAACTAAAACCACCATGACCATCGCCCAATACCTAGCTAGAAAAAACCTAAAAAATCCTCAAAGAAAGAAGACGTTTGCACCCAAACAAAATTTACAATTCACTGAATTCACCTCTCTAGAACATTCTCCGTTTCCCAAATGTTCCCAACCCCACATCCAGAACGTTCTCCCTATCAAGAATGTTCTCTAGTTGGTACTACTTCTCATGCCTCCCCACTAGAACATTCTCTTGCTCAACCATTCTCTACTTCCAATCCTCCAGAACCTTCCTCTCCTGTCCTTACATCCTCCCCCTCACCAAAATCCAAACGCTCATCCACACCTGCAACATCTGAACCTTATTCATCTTCCCATAAAACATCTTCATCCCCATTTGAGACATCTGATCAATCTCCACTCTCAAAAAAATTCAAATCAAACACACTCCTTCTTATTTCGCCAATAAATTCAAAGAGTTTCAAAGCCAAATGGGCTCAACGCCCTATTGGAATTGGCATAGTTTTTGTTTTTGATAAACTTATAATCAATGGCAACACTGTTCAACATCATACTGATGCACTAGGGTGGACTTCTTTTCTCCAAACATCTGAACATTACTATCCAGATGTTGTAAGAGCCTTATACTGCAATGCCAATACCTTCCCAGACAAATCTCTAACCGTCTCCACCATTAAGGGAATCAAGATAAAATTAACTCTAGATATCCTGGCTTCCATCCTTCAACTACCTACAGAAGGACCTTCTATTTTTGGAAATCAATGGTACTCAGTCTGAATCTCAAAGAGACTGAGGTCCTCTCTAACTTGTTTCAAGAAGGCTCCTTCCACTGCCTCTCCACATATCTCAAACCCCTTTCCAAAAGTCTTCAACAAAATGAGCCAACAGACTCACATTCCTCACTATGGAAGTCATGAGTATGTATCTACCAATGACACCTTAATCATCTATCATCTCCTCAACTGTAAGCTTCTTAATCTTCCTCATGTAATTATTCAACACATGATCTGTGCTGCAACGAAAGACTACAAGAAAAATATCGTTCCTTATGGAATGATATTAACTAAGATCTTTAGGCATTTTGGAATTCCCCTCACGACTGAAAAATCACTCATTAAAATCTCTAAATTTTCCACAAAAAACCTCTCCCACATGCGCAAAAAATTATTTGCCCAAACTACCCCTACTCCCTTCTCCTTTCCCAACTCCTTAAAGAGCAAACGTTCGACAGGACGAAGAGCTACTACACGCCCTATCCCATTCTCACCTCAACCATTTGATCATGTAGGAAATACAGTTGCAAACACTGCTCCCGAACGTTCTTCACCAAACCCAGAACGTTCTCCACTAAATCAAGAACATTCTCAAGAAAAAGTCCCAACTCCATCAACCTTCTTTCCTCAACCATCCACTTTATCCTCCACAACTTTTCCCTCATACTCTCAGATACTTCGCTTTCCTCCTCATGACTATGGTACTTTACTATCAAATTCCCATATATCTACCATGTCCCCATTGTTTGTGTCGCCACAAAAAACAAGCTTCTCCATTTTCGGTATTAGTCAATTTTTAAACTTTCCAGAATCTGTTGGTCCATCTAATTCGCGCTACAAACCATCTGATACTTTACCCTCTGATAGCGTTTCAGCAAGTGTACTGAATCGTTGCAAGTAATAATAAAACGGTAGTACCGAGTATCGAACTCAAGGATTGCGTTTTACTATTGAATTATATTTAAGTACTAAAATTGAACAAAAAGGTTCCACATTGATTGAAATAATATTTAAAATTAACAACAGTAATAAAATTGATCTTTTATAATGAGAAAAATGTCAAGGATGAGTTTCACTTTGAATCCAACCTTGGTGTCTAATTTGATCCTAGTTACTTAATTCCTTTATTGAATTATTACCGAATTCTCTTTATTATTCTTGCCCTAATGTCTTAGTGATAGAACCTTTAATTCCAAAGTAACCCCTAATTCCTTAGTAGATTTAAGATTAGAATTAACCATTAGCGTATAGAAATTCTCTTGTAAATTATTGCTTTGCAAATAATTTAATTGGTTTCATGACCTGCATCTATCCCTAGACTAAAAATTCATGAATTTCTCATCTCAAGCATTCGTAAAGTCCACTTCCGTTTCAAAATACAAATCGTAGAACATTTTAATGTTGATCAAGCAATAAAAAGCATTAAGCACGGAGATGAGAAAAACAATTCAATAAACTTATTCATATAACTAGGAATCAAATCAGAAAAATAAGGGTTTCATCTGGTTAAACTCATCCTTAACAAATAGGGTTTAGTTACTCATGGCAGAGATACAAAAGATAAGGATTAAAGAAGAATTACAAGAATGATTCATGGATGATTCTTGATAAAACTGCTTCAATGGCGTTAGAAACGGCCATCTTTGAGTTTCTATCCTAGGGCACAAGTCTCCCAACATCCCAAGAGTCAAAAAGATCCATAAACAGTAAAAATTTAGCGTTTTTATGATTGGTGATGCGCGTCACGCGCTCCAGGCGCGCGTTGGAAGAGCCGAAACATGTGAAATGCGCTTCAGGCGTTCTAGGCGCGCTCCAGGCGCGCATTGACATAACTGAAACATGAGAAATGCGCCCCAGGCGCGCAACATCTGATGTCTGACGTATTTTGCATTTTTATCGTCTTTCGCGTCTGAATTTGGTCCTGGTGTCTTCATGAAAGTTGTAGATATGGATCTTATCTTTCATTATCACTTGGAGTGACACTAATTGGACATCTACAACCCCAAATATGGTTGAAATACTCCACTTAGGTCATGTTGATTTCTCCCCAAAATTCGTCACTGCACTAAAACAAAGTAACAACGCAAAACTATGAAAAATATCTACTTAATTAAGCAAATAAGAACAAAAACATTTCATTAAATCAAATAACTATAATCAACAAAATATATCAAATAACTCACTAAATTAACTAATGATTAAAGATAAATAAGACTAAAATCAATAAAAATTATGCATATGATGAAGAGTCATCACCCTCCATAACAACTTCCTTTACCACTATTCCATCCATATTTGAAACTCCAATTCCATCCAATACATTTGTTGCTACCACTTCTCAACCATCTACTCACCTTCACTCTCCTCCTCGCTTAGCTGAACCTTCCAATTCTAACATCATGGCTACTCTTCAAACTATAATAGCCCGTCAGCTTCAGCAAGATCAGAAGACTAATCTGTTGAGAACCTGACTCATAGAACAACTTGCTCCCAAGTTAGGAATCCCACCTCCTCCACTTTATCTTGTTCCTCCACAAGTTCCTAACCCAGGAAAATCCTCCTCTTCTGAAGGATCTTCTCCATCGATGTCATCTTGGATTTATTTTACTCTTTCCTTTTTGTATGATAAATGGGGAGAATTAAGATAGTTTTTATTCAGTTTTGTATCTAGGATAACAGACTAATGATCTGTATATCTTTTGAATTAATGAAAAAAGCTTATGTCAAAATTATTTGCATGTTTAAATGTCTGTCAAAATCACTTACTACATTAATTGAGGAGGAACTATTAAAGCTCTTCAAAATTGATATTAGAATCAGAATTAAAATCTAAATTGACATGTTTGTCATCATCAAAAAGGGGGAGATTGTTGAAACAATTAACTCTCAAATTAAAGTTTAGATGAAAATAAACAACGGTTAATTAAGAATATTAATTATGATTCTAAAATGTTACGTTAATTTAACCTGTGCTTTTGAGTGTGTTAATTCACAGATAGGAATCAAGCAAAGCAAAGAAATTAGTTAAAAATTGAACAAACAAAGGAACAAGAACATTCTGAACAAAATGGAGAATGATCTCCAAATTCAAGATTGACTATCACAGTATCTTGACCAATCAATCTCCACTACGTTAACGAAGCTTTTTCCTATGAATTTTATACTAAGTTCATCAGTACATGGCAAGGCACAAATAGGTCTCATTTATGCCAAAAAAAGCTTTCGAATCATCAAGATAAAAGGCAACGATTCAAGCTTGTTGAAACAGTTTGGAACACCTTCAACCAAACTGTCAAGAGAGAACAATCATTTTTTATTTGTACAAAAGACATCATGAAGACATCCAAAAAAATCAAATTGAATCTTCAGGTTGATCATCAATCTCCAGAAAGTTCAAACTGTCAAAACCAGATTGATAATCAATTTCCATTTCTGTAGAATTCCAGTTTTGACTTCCTTACTTTTGCAAAGGTTTATAATCATTCATCAAATTGTTTTGGACAAATTCAAGGCTCTAGATTAAAGATGTGACATTAATGATTAAGTGACAAGCTTCAATGATCTTTAAACTCGAAGGTAAACAAATTATGCAAAACTGTAACAACACCAGTCAAAACAGATTCAAAATATTCAAAGGCTGGATTATTTTTAATCATATATATTGGTTTTGGTGAAACAAGGACATAGCACTATCAACAGCTCTTTTGACCCTCATTAAATGCTCAAATCACCTATAAAAGAAAGGCCATTGTCCAGAAAAAAAGGCAGAACTTCAAGTGCTATCAAAGTCTTATAAATCATTCACACTCACATACTTGAAATTCTCATTTCCACAAAGAAGAATCAGTTCAAAACTTTTCTATCTCACTTTGTTATTACTATTGAATTCTTTGTAAGGAATCGAATCTCAAACAAGAGTTGAGACATCTCAGATTGTATCAAAACAATCTTATCATTATTGTAAAACTCAAACTATAAGAGTTTAAGTATATTTTGAATAGATTGTAATGATTCCTATCAAGATCGATAGGTGATTAATTTACTTTTTGGGTGGAAAGAAATAGAGCTTGTAACAGATCAAGGTTGATCTAAACTAGGTGCTGTAAAATCAAGAAGTTTCTTTGTTTTGAACACTTAGTGGAAAATCTCACAGTTGTGAGGACTGAACATAGCTTGAATTGGGTGAACTAGGATATATCTGTGTGTGGTATTCCTTCTCTTATCTCTTAATTTATTAAGCTTAATCGATTGACTGAGATAAAACATAAATTGAATTTCCGTTTTTTTAAGCTAACCAAGAACATTCTCCATTTTCTTGTAAAAACCAAGAACATTATCCATTTTCCGATAAAAATCAAGAACTTTCTCCGTTTTCTGTTTTCCTAACCAAGATCATTCTTGAGTTAAATCTTGAGATTTTTCATAAATTTTTAAATAGGTATATTTACAATTCAAATCCCATTTTCTTGTAAATCCACATTGTTACTTCAGATGCATCCACCGATATTCCTTAGAAAATAGAAATTCTTCAATCACATGTTTGTAAAACAAAAGGTAATTGTAAGTAAATCAAAGGTGGAAAAGAGAAGGTTGTTGAAGAACCGCAAAAAAGAACAAGACTTTGTAAAACATGTGAACAATATGCATATCTTACATAATTGTCTTAACAAAGCATCTCTTTAATTTTCGTAAGGAATTTCCCTGAATTTATGTTTGTTGTCTAACTAGTGTTGTTTTAATTTTTATTTGATTGGATGTTTATGGTTATTAGGTTCGGAAGGATGCCATTAAAAAAAAAAGATAGACAAAGTTAGGCAAAGACAATTCGAAAGTGGCACTTCTCAAATGGTTGTGTGCTTTTCAATGAGATATAAATGGGCATGATTCTTTCACTTTTTCATAATGCAATATTCAACCACGATTTGGATGTGGTGGTAGTAAGAGCATAGGGTATTACATGTTGGTGAACTATTGGTAAATTTCTTATAAATTCTTATAAACTTAAAGTTGATATGATGTCGATAGTATTTACTCTATGCCTTTGCAAAAATATAAAGTATCTACAAATGTCTTTGTATCTAATTGATATTACTACTACTTGATTACAAATGTCTTTGTATTTGATAATACTACTACTTAACTTCGTGAATATTGGTTAAAATACATATCAACCTATTATTAAATAAATGGAACAAATAGAACCTATTAGTTATTGATTTGTTCCATGTCTTTGATAGTATAACATCAATTTTTAATCTCATTTAATGAAGACAATGAAAAAAGATAGAAGAAAAAGTTCATGATTATCAATATACAAGACAATGAACAAAACATTTGTTGTCTTCTGCAAAACAAAAAAAAACACATTTGTTGCTTTCAGCAAATTGTTCTATGATCTCGTCCATTTGAAACAAAATAACTCCTGCTCACAAGTTATTTTCTTTGAATCTCAACATAGATTTAAAATAAAAATTTCATTTGTTTTCCAAATAAGGTTACTCTACTATGTACAAGTATAATTATTCTAAATAAATATTTTTCTTTTTCATTTTACTTGCTGTCCAGACATCACACATAAACATAATGGCTCCTATGAAAATTGGTCATAGTGGCCAAGCCTAATTTTCTCCTTCCAAAAATTGGCTATTTGAACGGCATATTGATTCTTTGAGCTCAATGGGGCACAACCTATATAAATACACATTTAAATACTTTATAACTAAGTTTAAAGTTTGAATTATAGATTAATTTATGGTATTATAAAAGTATATATGTTATTTATATTATTAACTTAAACATTGATTATTACCTCTGTACAACCCCCAAAATTGATACTCAAATAAGTAGACTCATTGATAATCTCGATGCAATGACATGGAAGTTAACAAATAGACCAAAATAGACACTCATTTATTTGAGTATTTTTTCATACCTATGATTAGGGGGGAGATAGAGAGAGAGAAAGTATAAAAGTAAAAAACATATTCATTTTATAATGAGAAAATAAAATAAAATAAAGCTATTACAATCTATTATAGTATATTAAAATAGACTCTCACATCTTTTTCCGACACGTCATCAAACATTGTGCCACGTCATTCAAATATTATCACCTAAAAAAAATGATATGCTACATTTAACTAACACTCTTTCACTTTCTTTTTATTTTATTCTTACAATTTTCTTTAACACGATTTTTTTTTTTTTTTTTTTTTTTGC
>JBBPBS010000785.1:1274163-1308365 GCA_037974835.1 Cicer judaicum | reverse complement strand
TTTTTTTTTTTTTTTTCTTTAGCACATAATTTTTTATTACAGTTTTGCCTATTATATTTTATGGAACTATTCATGTACAATGACTTACAAATTACACTACAACAAATATGAGTTATTTAACACTCATAACTCCGCCATTATTATTGATAATGCTTCTTTCTATTATTTTAACTCTCAATTAATATATTAAAATATTTCAATTGTTTCTCAAAAAATATGTACATAATATAATCAGTGGAATTTATTTTATATCTTGAAATAGGAAGACAATGACATCCATGATTAGTCCCTATGCAACTCTTTTTGCATGATGCTTTAAATTTTTTTTACTTTTAGATAAATAAAAAGTGTGGGAATTTTTACATACATCTAACAACACGCTTCCACTTTCTTTTTATTTTATTCTTGCAATTTGCTTTAGCATATTTTGTTTACTTTAGCACACATTTTATTGTTACAACTTTTTCATATAATATTTTGTGGAATTATTCATGTGTCATGAGTTAGAAATTATAATACAATAAATATGAGTTATTTGACACTCATTGCTCATCCATCATTATTGATAACGGTTCTTCCTTTGATCTTAACTCTCAATTAATATATTAAGTCATTTTAACCGTTTCTCAAGAAATACATACATACTATATCTTGAAATAGGAAGTTATTTTATATCTTAAAATAGAAATAGAATGACATATATGATTAGTCCTTCTGCAACTTTTAACATCCTAAATTTCATAATCAACAATTTTATTAATTAAATAGGATTTTAAAGAAATTAATTGGTGTTAAAATTATTTTAGAATATATGTTGATTAATTTTATGATTATTTCTCTTTATATGTGTGAGTTTCTTATAGTTTGATAATTGTATATATATTTAATTTAATGAGTAATATAAATTATAAATATTATGTTTAGTTATTAAATTTATTTTTAAAAAATATAATGGTATTTTAGCAAAATTATTTTAGAGGATAAGATTTGAGAGAGTTTACATGTAGATTTGCATTAGATATTTGTGGTGATATTTAAGTGTGCATTTCACAACATGATAAATATGTGCATAGTTATATTTTAATTATTTAAGACTATTTTCTATTTTAATTATTTACTTATAAATAATTGTCTTAAGATATTCGTAATATTGTGATTAATTTCTTTACTTTTATATATTTTCTATGATATGATGATTTTATATGTGTTAATTGGGATTTAGTTTTTTTTCACTTGTTTAACCAACCCAATATCTCACTAAAATACATGACATCTCCGTTTAAGAATTTCGTTATTTTGAACCTTTTTTATTTCACCGTAATTCCAATTTGAGTGAAATCAACGTCAAAATGACCATGTGAACAATGACTATATTATATTATGATTATTTTCCGATTTAGGTAAGTTAACTTGATTCAGTTTCGAAAATGGACCCTTTTAGAGTGTATTTTTATACTTTATTTTTTACGTTTACCCATAAACTGTCGAGTTAGATCGATTGAAGGACAAGGAGTCAAAGAACTTTTTTTTTTTTGCAGACTCGTATTCATGTGTGAAAGCGTCGAGAAAAGGTAAGAGGTGAGAGGACGTTTAATTTCATTAGCATATTATAATGTGAGATGAACTGGAAAACTGTATTTCCCTACATTTCATGTCGGGTTCCTTACGCACAGCGATAGAGCTATTTAGTAATAATTTTATTAATATGACTAATTATGATATGTAGAATTAAAATATGAATTAGAAACTTTTATTAGGTTTTCTGATTTAAGTTCTACAAATGTGTGGTATATGTGAAGAAAGTTTAACTTTTTATTTGAAATGTGTTGAAAGTCTTATTTATGATAAATATAAAGTAAAGTATGAATTTTTATGTTAAATATGATAAAGTTTTAATTTTTATGGCGAATATGGAGTAAAATATGAATTTTTATGTTATATGTAATAGAGCTTTAATTTTTATGATGAATATGAAAAGAAAAAAAAAAAAGTTGAATTGTATGTTATATGTGGCAAAGTTTTAACCTTGATAATGTATACGAGTTGGAGTTGAATTTGGTTGTTATATATGTTAACATGTTAATCTTTATGGTGTATATGATATCAAAACTCGATTTTTGCATGTATGTGGTGAAAGTTATAATTTTCATAATTATTTGTCTATGAATATGTGATATTCAAGATAAAGATATGTGGCATGTGATCTTAGTGATATGTGAATAAGAAGATGATTTTAAAATGTGATTTGAATGCATATGACGCAATTCTTAGTGGATTATGGGAATATATCTCTTTGATAATATATCATCATGTCATAGTACATGCATCTTCGTGAAAGTTGCTTTTGTGGCAGGTTTATTTTAGTATTGGTATGGGTGATTTTTTGTGTGGAAATTGCCTTAATTGCAGGTATTATATCTAGATCATATAGTTATTAGGAGCATTCATAGCACTTGATAGATCATATATTGCATACTATATTACAATGTAATATAAAAATATACTATTATATCACTTGGTGTTTCATTCACATTAATAGAAAATACCACGACACAAAGTTCATTTCCTAAATATCAAAAATCGAATCTTGTTATTTCCTAATACGATTTTTTTAGTTTAATTTCCATGCACTATCGATCATATGAATGATTTTATAAGTAGTTATCAAGAGAGTCAACCATTATTAATGATCTACCAATTGTGATTGATTGACAGTGGGTAAATATTTTACACTAACAATATATAAATTAAATTACTTTTATTATATTATTGTTATTTTATCTTGTATTAATTTTTTTATTTTTAAAAAATAATTGTATTATTAATATAATATTTTTTTGTTATTTCGTGTATTCGAAATAAAATGGATTTAGTTTTTTTAGAAGGGTTAACTAATTCTTATTACTTATCATAAGGTATAGTAAATGGTTGATGTACAATATATGTGAATGTTGTAAATCTCTGACACCAAACTTAATTCCTAATAATAAAAAATTGAATCCTGTGATTTTTAATGTTAATTTTTTTATACAATATATACTTTATGTATAAAAATATTATGTACAAGTAAAAAACAAAATAAATAAATCTAATTCAAACTACATTTAACTAGGTCAACGCAGTATTAACATTAATGGAGAGTGATACACTACAACAAAAAGGGGTATAGTGACTACTAAATTTGGCAAGTTATGTCAATTTCATCCGCCACTAAATACCGGAATGGTGTCTTCAATTCGGTCGTAAATTTGAATGATTCTTAGATTAAAAGAGTTGCATGCTGAAAGTTATTGTTAGAACTACCATATTAGACATTTTTTAAAACTTTAGTTTTGTTGTTTACAACAATGATACTTTCAACAATGGCACTTTCAACAACACATGTCTTAAAGTACGGGTAAATTATAATGACATGTGCATTATTTTAACGACTCGTAAATTTACCCTTTAATTATTGCAATATTAGATCAAATGTTGAAATCTTAATATTAAAAATATAATATTTTAAAATTAATCTCCGTTAAGAAATTTTCATATTTAGTCATATTATAAAATATTAAAAATTTTAATCATCAAATATAATATATTTAATTTATTTTATAATAAAGGATAAATTAAGAAAACCTAATGTGTAATCATATTATGACATCAATTGTTTAAAAATCAATTTTTATTAACACACATTATACAATATGATTTTATAGCATGTGGAGCGAACATTTTTTATTAACACACGCTATGCAATTTTTAAATGGATGATTGCAATTATAATTAGTGTTACTTATTTGATAAACAATTATAATTAGAGTTTTGAACACTATATTGTTATCACGAGGATGTTTTGTAGCATGTGGAGCGAGGAAATCACATCCTAACGGTCGCGTATAAAATAATTATTTAAAATAATTATTTAGTTGTCTAATTTTAGTGTTTGTACATAGTTAATTCATGTGCAAGCAATAAAACTAAAATAGTCACGATAAACTATGTTCGACACAACCAAACTTGTGTTTGTGGATGCGTATAAGTTGGAAAACACAAGTTAAACACTAAGGATAAAACTTTGCAAGAATTAAAATGGTTAAATCATTTATATTAAATAACCTAGATAATTTAATATATGACGAGGTAAGGCTATATATAAAGCTTATCAAACTCATTTGTCAAACATTCATCACCACATATATCAATATCGATCATAAGAAATAAATAACACCATGAAGATTGTTAATCTCTTTTGCATCATCCTCACATTTGGTTTTCTTGAAAATATTGTTTCAAGTGTTAATTATCTCTCATATGAAGCTATCTTCCACTTTGGTGACTCTATAAGTGATATTGGGAATGCTATGGCTTTCCATTGTGACCATCTCATGCCTAGTGATAGTCCTTATGGCTCAACATTCTTCAAACATCCAGCTGGGTACGTTTGTCGAATGGACGACTTATCATAGACTTTATAGGTGTTTTTACTCAAACATACTCTATCTATTAAAGTTATTTACATTCTTCAAAATAAAAAAATCACATTGATTCATTTTTTTAATCTATAATTCATTTAATTGTGGTCATTCAAATTGTATTTGAGCCATATGGACTGCCATTTTTGTCCGCCGTAAAAAATCTTACCAAAGAGCAAGACATCAAGAAAGAAGTGAATTTTGCAGTTGTCGATTCTACTACACTAGAAGAATCATTTTTCATAAATCGTGGAGTTAGGGTACCGGCGACAAATAACTCATTGAGTGTTCAACTTGGATGGTTTAAGGAGCTAAAATCCTCGCTTTGTAAACATATAGAAGGTTTTACTATAACTCCTTGATTATCAGTAGTATTTTTTATGACTATCATAACTCCTTGATTAATGTATTTGTGTTAAATAAATTATGTTTTCTCAATATTTTTAACATAATTGTTGTTCCACTATGTAACATAGTGTGATGTCTACTTCAAAAAATCATTGTTTCTTGTTGGAGAGATAGGTGGAAATGATGTTATTCAGTATGCTTTATGTTAGAAAACTATTACAGAAATTCGAGAAATTGTCCCCCATCATAGTAGAAGCAATTGCAAACACTAACTTTGTATGCTATGTCAAATTTAAGTATTTGAATGATTGATCCAATCGTTAGAAATTAGATTTCATTAAAGATATAATTTAATGAATCATGGACATGAGTACATATAACAAATATTTTGTTTTATTTTCTTTGCATTTCTTAAGCGTTAATTGAAGAAAGAGCGATTGAGTTTGTGGTTCTTGGAAACATTCCAATAGGGTGTAATGCTGCTTTTTTTAAAATGGTTGATAGTATGAAGAAAAAAGACTTTGATGAATTTGGATGCTTGATAGATTACCATATGCTGATAAATTACCATATACTGGAAAATCATTAATTGTGCCGAACAACATAGTCTTCAAATTGAAACATTCCTTCTTATGCCCATCATAAACTTCCACATTTGTCTCCCACATACGTTTTAAATCTTCGATTAAAGGAGTCAAGTATACGTCGATATCATTCCCCGGTTGTTTTGGTCCAGAAATTAACAGAGACAACATCATAAACTTACGCTTCATACATAACCATGGAGGTAGGTTATATATTACCAAAATCACAGGCCACGTGCTATGTGAGATGCTTTGAAGACCATATGGATTCATTCCATCAGTAGAAAGTGCAAGTCTTAGATTTCTTGACTCTATCCTGAATTCAGGATACTCGTGATCAATTTTTGCCCATTGTGGGGAATCTGCAAGGTGTCAAAACATTTCATCTCTAATTCTTTCATCTGCATGCCATGTCAAGTGTTTTGAATCTTCTTCACTGCGATACATGCGCCTAAATTTTGGTATTATAGGAAAATACCACACGACTTTTGCTAGAGTAGATTCTTTCTTCTTATATCGAGAGACATTGCATTTCGGACACGGCTTAAGTAGTTCATATTCGTTTCGAAATAAAATGCAATTGTTATGACACGCATGAATCCTTTCGTAACCCACGCTAATAGAACACAAAATCCGTTTAGCCTCGTAGGTTCAACTGGGAAGTTCATTATCATCTGACAACATATCTTTTATGAGTGTTAATAATTCTGTAAAGCTTTTATCAGACCATCCATTACTCGCTTTTAAGTTGTACAACTTTAATATCGCCGACAATCTTGTGAATTTAGTACAATCATTATATAATTCTTTCTCTACATCACTCAATAAACTTTCAAACATTTTAGGACAATCTCGAAGATCTTCTTCAACTGCTTTTGCGATCTCATCAACTCGGTCCGGCTCATATGTATCTGTATTGAAGTCAGTTGAAGCATATGTCGAACTATTCTCAAAATTAATGTTTTCTTTTTTTTCTCACCATGTCTTATCCAACATGTGTAGCGTTGATCAATTCCATTACATACTAGATGTCCTTTTAATTCATCTTCTCTAACACGTTTTCCAAAACAACATTTTAAACAAGGACAAACGACTCTATTTGGATCTTTTGCATTCTTCACTACAAACTCAACAAACTCCTTCACTCCAATTTCATACTCTTTTGACAATTGATTGGCAGGCATCCATTTCCTATCCATATTATATGGCCTATATAAATGCAGTTACAAAAATAATAAGCTTTCAAAACATGTCAACAAGTTTCAAAAAGAAACCAATATCAACTAACAATTTCAAAACAGAACAGATCATGTCGTATGAGTTTTTGACTAATAGAAGAGATTTAATATATATATATATAACAATTTTTAGTTTTCAATTATTAAAAAACTAAAGATTTTTTGACAAAAACAAATTAAAAAATATCTAAGACAATGTAGATGGCCGCACAGTACGTAGAAGATATAAGGGTTCCCAGAGTAGAGGTTGTAAGACCCGTAATTTTAAATTATACTTTATGTATTTTAATGGATTTTGGTATTGAACTCAGGGGCTTTTTAGCCAAGTTATTAATATTTTGGAGTTTATGTGACCAAAAAGATATTTTGATGCCTGATTAGAATTACTCGTCGATAAATAAATTAAATTTATTGCGGTGAATCTTTTGCGAAGAGTTTAATGCATTTTGGGTGAAAGGATAATTTAATAAATATCTAAAGGTTTTGAGATATTTGTTAATTATAATTCATATATATATATATATATATATATATATATATATAGAAAAGGAA
Source organism: Cicer judaicum (assembly GCA_037974835.1). Lineage (NCBI taxonomy): Eukaryota > Viridiplantae > Streptophyta > Magnoliopsida > Fabales > Fabaceae > Cicer > Cicer judaicum. The sequence continues at coordinate 1,301,183 of JBBPBS010000785.1, read as the reverse complement.
GGGAAGGAATTGAAAAGAAAGCAAATAGAAAGGAAAGAAAAAGGAAGAAAGGAAAAGAGAAGGAGAGAAAACAGAAAATTTCCATCTTCTCCCTCCTCTGCCTCGCGTGAACACCCACTCCTTCTCCTTCCTCCATCTTCATCCATTTTCGTTCTTCCTTGCTTCCTTGAGTTCGAAATTGATAGTGGGTGATAGGACAAGGATTTCTCAACTTCACTCTTCCTCTTTGATCCGAAAACGAAGGAAAACGGTTTAGGGATTTCAAAACCGTCAAACACAAATCTCGCCGTTTCTTCTGGATCCAAGCTTTGTTTCGCAAAGGGATAGAAGGGAAAGTTGCTCACCACTACACTACGGTGCTAGTGAGCTAACTTTGGAAGCGTCTTCGCGAGCAAAGTTTTTACCAGAATTGATCGTGGTGTCGTAAATCGACGTTAAAGCTAACGTTAAGGTAAGGGCTCCTTCCAAACTTTTAGTTTGCATTTAGGGCCTTATATGTGGTTGTGTGGAAAAGAATTTTGTTAGGGTTGGAGTATGGATTTGGGAAAATGTATCTAAGGCTTTATGGGTAAAATCTTAGAGTTAGGTTTTGGTTATATTGATGAATGTTTCGTGGAACATGAATTTAAACTCATTTATGTATGATTTTGAGTAAATGAAACTTGTGTGTTTGAGTGGTAGATTGTGTTGATTTGTGTTCGTTGTTTTGACGTGTTCATATTTGATAATTATAGAATTTGGGATGTGTTTTGTGTGGTTTGTGTGGAAAATGATTTGGTGCGAATTATGGATTGAATGTGAAAGTATGTTTGATTTTATTCTGTGTGGAATTTGAAAACCATTAAGTTAAACGAGTATTAAGAATGGGGAATCTCTTAATATCTCTGTTTACTAACGTTTTGGAAAATCTTTTAAGTCAAATGAGAATTAAGAATGGGGAATCTCTTAATTTCTTGTTAACTTAATGTTTGTTTGAAAATCGTTTAAGTTAACTGGGCGTTAAGAATGGGGAATCTCTTAATGTCTTGGTTACTTAATGTTTGTTTTTGAAAATCGTTTAAGTTAACTGGGCGTTAAGAATGGGGAATCTCTTAATGTCTTGGTTACTTAAGGTTGTTTTGAAAATCGTTTAATTCAAAAGAATATTGAGAATGGGGAATCTCTTAATATGTCTGTTTGCTTATGGTTGTTGTGAAAATTGTTAAGGTAAATGAGTATTAAGAATGGGGAATCTCTTGATATCTGCGTTTACTTAATGTCATCGTGAAAATGATTTTGTGGAGAAATGAATTGTCGTGTTTTGGCATGAATAGTGTAATAAATTTGTGAATATGTTTGAGTCTATGTTGTGTGGAATTTGAAAACTATTAAGTTAAACGAGTATTAAGAATGGGGAATCTCTTAATGTCTTGTTTACTTAATGTGTGTTCGTTTGTGAAAATCGTTTAAGTTAAATGAGAATTAAGAATGGGGAATCTCTTAATGTCTCGTTTACTTAATATTTGTTTTGAAAATCGTTTAAGTTAACTGGGCGTTAAGAATGGGGAATCTCTTAATGTCTTGGTTACTTAATGTTGTTTTGAAAATTGTTTAAGTTAACTGGGCATTAAGAATGGGGAATCTCTTAATGTCTTGGTTACTTATTGTTTGTTGTGGTAAATCGTGCTGACCCGTGATAGGTGGCACCTCGGTAAACTGTACTGACCCGTGATAGGTGGTACGTTTACGATTTACGTTTGGTAAGTTGTGCTGGCCCGTGATAGGTGGCACCTCGGTAAACAGTGCTGACCCGTGATAGGTGGCACGTTTACAACTTACGTTTCTTGGACAATTGTGTTTGTCCATGAGAGACTGCACAGGTGTTTGTCCATGAGAGACTACACCCTGGTGAATTGTGTTTGTCCGTGAGAGACTGCACAGGTGTTTGTCCGTTAGAGACTGCACAGGTGTTTGTCCGTGAGAGACTACACCCTGGTGAATTGTGTTTGTCCGTGAGAGACTGCACAGGTGTTTGTCCGTGAGAGACTGCACAGGTGTTTGTCCGTGAGAGACTACACCCTGTTAAATTGTGAATTGTTGGTTCATCTTGTCCGTGTGGGTATTGTGTTATAAGTGTTAAGTATTATGTTTTGGAATTTGGTGATAACATGGTTGATTTCAATACTATTTCGAAACTCATGATGTTGTAGTATTGTGTTATGAGTGTTAAGTGTTATGCTTTGGAATTTGGTGATAACATGTTTGATTGCAATACCATTTCGAAACTCATGAGGTCGTAGTAATTGTATTATAAGTGTTATGTGTTAGGTTTTGGAATTTGGTGATAGCATGTTTGGTTGCAATACTATTTCGAAACTCATGTTGTTGTAGCGATTGCGTTATCAGTGCTAAGTGTTAAGATGTGGATTTGTGTATGAATGTGATCGAGTTAGTTTATGTATTTTTGGAAGAATATGCAGGGAAATCGATTGCCTAATCGATTGGCATTAACAGCAATGCTATCAGTCGATTGCCCAATCGATTGCCCAATCGATTGGCAGGAAGTCAGTGGCTCAACAATGTTGTTAGTTGATTGCCCAATCGATTGCCTAGTTGATTGCCCAATCGATTGGCAGTAAGTCAGTGGCTCAGCAATGCTGTCAATCGATTGCCCAATTGATTGCCCAATCGATTGATTTAAGCCAGAGTTCAAATTTTTCAAAACAACCTTCAAGCAATCGATTTCCCAATCGATTGGCTTAGTGGAAATTCTCATTTTGAGTTAGATAATCGATTGCTCAATTGATTTATCAATGTTTTGGTCAGTTATGTATTACTTGATGGATTGAGAACTTCATTTTGATTTCATTTTCATTTGGCAAGCATTGTATGAACTTTTAGCATATGGAAAACCTTTTAAGATGCATGCTCAGTTGAAAAGGGTATTTTGTGCATTTGAAAACTTAAATGTTATGTGTTAATTGTTAATTTCGGTTGGTGACCCTTTACAACTATTGTGGAAATCTGGGCTTTGCCCTCAGATGAGAGTCAGGATGATCCCACCGGTTCGTACCCTCCGGACGGGAATGTGGATGGGAGTGCTTGATTGGAGCTACGTTAGGAGAATCTCACGGGGCGCGTGGAGATTACTCAAGGCGTATAGGTTTTTGTTATGTATAGAATGATTAGACTAGGTTGTCACTCAAGACACATATGTCTTTCTTTTGGGCTACCTTTATGTTAAGTTGAAAGGATGTACCTGTACTATTGTTGACATCAGGACATGCTTTGGATTTATATTTTGAAAAACTTTTCCGCTGCTTGTAAATTTTAATGACTTAATTATTTATCCAAAGGTTTTACCTTATTTATTTCTCTGTTGTATTTTAATTTCTTTTAAAAAAATATATATATATACACCCTCGCTTTGAAAAACGAGGTGTTACAGAGGTGATGAGGGTTCGTAAATTTGTTTTAAAAGTAAATGATATTTATTTGAAATTTGTATTTTATAGCGCTTGTAAACAAAGCACTGTAATAGGTAGTTCAATTATTTGAAAGCGCATGTATTTTACAGCGCTTGTGAAAAAGCGCTGTAAAATAATATGCGAAAGTGCTTCATTTTACAGCGCTTTTGTGAAAAGCGCTGTAAAAGCCTTATAACATTATGGGAAAACGTTATTTGACCCTACAACAGCGCTTGTTTTACAGCGCTTGTCAAAAAAACGCTGTAAAAGGCTCCGTTATTTTTAAAATATATTTACAACAGCGCTTGTGTTTAGCAAGTGCTGTAAAAGGGGCGTTGTTAAATGTCATTTTTGGCGTAGTGGAGCAACTAAAAAATGCCATAAAGACATTACAACAAAAGAATTCTCAAGTTAAAATGATATATTTTGACTACTACAAGGATGACAAACGTTTATATCAAGCACAACAACAATATGGTGTGTGTTGTTCTTACTTTCTTTAATCGAAAAATAATTATTTGTCAATTTTTTGTTAAATTCATTTAAACTTTCACTTTGTTTTATGTATATTGGAGGCTTTACTTCAGACAAAAATGAGATTTTAAAAGCATGTTGTGGATTAGATGGGACATACAATGTCAATTTTAATACTCCATGTGGAGGGCCAGGTACGAAAGTTTGTTCGGACACCTCAAAACTAATAAATTAGGATGGAACTCACTTAACTGGAGCTGCTTATAGGATGATAGCAAAGGGATTAGTTGAAGGCCCTTTTGCAAATCCTTCTCTTCAAACTCCACCTTTCAAGATAGCTTAGAAATGAGAATGTTGGAAAAAAAAAAGAATATTTAATGAATTCAAAATAGGAGAAGACTTTATCTATGTAAAAGGAACTCCAAATTTATTCCCTAAGTAAAATTCAAAGTTATTTTCTCTCTTTAGTTGCCTAAAAAAGTCTATATAAGCAACAAGAATATTAACGGGTCTAATTAACTTTGTCCAAATATGTATATATACATTAGGACATTTAGTAACTAATTCTACCAACTTCTACAAACTACTTGAGATGTAAATGAGGGTCTTTATTAGGCGATCCACTGAATTATCCAATTGCTTGTAGCATTTAAAACATCATTGGCTTGAATTTAAATTGAGCGACTTCTATTTAGGCCTTTCAATACTAGTGTGTAGGATTTGAAGGTCATTTACATCATATTCTCATATCCCTTTTTCCTTATCATTAGTCATGTCAATGATATCATGCACATGATTAGCTAATTATCGTTTCCCTTCATTCCCTCCAGCTTCAACCATATGGTCTCCTGGTCTTAAGCTTCTGATAAGATCGAGTCTAAATGCAATTAATTTCAAGAACCCATCTTTCGAGTTTAAACACCACATTGTTAGTAACAAAATCAAACAAGACAATTAACTAGAAAAATTTGATTGAAAACCTAAAATACTATTCAATCCTCCAAAACTAAGCCAAAAACTTATTTGGGAAACATATGCTAGTTATAATTATATCGCATAAAACACTTATCATTTATACTTTTAATTGATGTCAATCATCTAATCTATTACTGGTAAGAATGATTATGGTAAGTGATAGAAAAAAAAAATTATGTCCCTTGATCAATAACTTTCATAGTTATCCAAGATAATCACTTAAAAAAATATTACAAACTAGTAGACTCGTAACTAAATAGTGATTGAAGTAAGAAATTGAGTTATAGTCAAGACAAATCTTTCCTTATCAATTAATCCTAGAGTTCTATTAATTAGTTATGGTGAGTTTACATGTAAACTAATTAACTTGTTAATGGATAGCTACTCCTTATTGAGATTAAAACTCAAGCATTAATTTATTTATTATGATGAAAGATACAAATTATAAATTTAAGAGAAAAATATAATCAAATTGGTAAAAGATCTACCATAGCCTTAGTAGGCTATGGATCTGGTTCAGATAAAAATGGAACACTCACAAACACAACTAGATTGATAGAAATCGTCCCTACTATGTTTGAACCCTTTGTTTTTGCAACCCATCCCACAGATCGAAATGAAAATTTCTTCATAGGGAAGGAACAAGAAATGGGCAAGAACTTTAATAATGTTGATGAACCAAGGAATTTGTCACGCAATTTAGTTTTTTGGGAAGAGTTGTGTAGCAATATTTTGTATGAATAATATTTAATTGAACCTTTATTTGATTTTAACAAGATCTATGTCTAAATAATATTTAAATGGGTAACTTAAGTTGCGTGTCTTTCACTTTGATCATCCATATATTTATTATGATTATTATCATTATCGTCGTCATCATCATTAGCCGTGGTCGTCCACTTCCATATCACTAGTGTTTTATAGACAAATTTATTGTTTGTTTATGTAAACTAGATCGATCAATCGAGATGATCTAACTAAGTCTGCCCTTACGAGCCCAATACATAGATGAGCTAGTTCAAGACTCACTCAATCACTATAGGATAAGTGGACTAATGGTCCAACTCAACACATTTAATTTTTTTGGTTTATTTTACTGTTTTCATTTTTTATACCATTTTTCATATATTAGTTTCATACAATTATCAATGTGTAACTTTTTTAAAATAACACCCAATATCAATTAAATTTATGTTTATTTTTACCAAATCAATAATTTATAATATATAAACATTAAAACTTAAAAGCTTCGACAGCATGTATCACTTTTAATTAAGTTAATATATTTAAATATAATTTTATTAATAATTTTTAAATTAGAAAAAAAAGTTGTTGAACGATATAAATGTGAAGTTTCTACCATATATCCCCAAACCTTAATCTCTCATCTCTCTATCTCACATGAAATTACATTTTTGTCCTTATTTACTATTTGTAAAATTCTCAAATAAATTTAACACTCATTTTTAAACTCTCTTTCAAAACTCTACAAAATTTTCTCTTACATTCAAAAGTATTAAAATATTCGAAATAGAAATAAGTATCATTCAAAAACTTGCAATGTTCGACATGATGTTTGTCTAGAAATCATTGAAACCTTCAAATGTTTTGAAATTTTCGAAATGAAAATTTTCTAGACTATTCCGTCTTTGGAAGTTATGAAATGTTCAAAATTAAGTTTTTTCTAAAATGCCGAAACTTTCAAACTTTTTGAAATTTTTTAAATGAAAATTTTCTAGATATCGTTGAAACTTTCAAACATGAAAGTTTCAAATTTCGAACATTTAGAAATTTTTGAAATAAAAATTTCCAGATTTTTTAAACTTTCAAGGATTTTGAAATGAAACCTTCGTAGAAATTTTGAAACTTTAGAATTGTTAAAAACTTTCAAAATTAACAATTTACTAAAAGGTTTGCCCTGAGTCTGAGTGTTTTAATTCTTGATATAAATTTTCTATTTATATAAATTTTTCATTTTTTTAATTAACCAATTTTCCATTTTAATATTTTGAAAGTTTTAAAAAAACTAAAAATTAACATTTCAAAAGTTTTGTATCGATAGAAATTTTCAAAAATTTAAAAAACAAAATTTATTTTGAAACTTTAATATTATTCTAAAGATTCTAAAATTTCAAAAATAATTGTTTTGTTATTACGGGGATGTATGGTAAAACCTCTATAAATGTATAGGTTAATTGGACAGGACCTAAAAGATCCAAATGTTTTTAGACTAGGCTTTTTATGGCCCATTCCGAAGTAAAATAGAGCTTAATTGCATTCCACCTATTTTGACTGCTGTAATGTTTTTTTTTTAATAAATGCCTGCTATATGTTAACAATTGCAATGAAATTATATTTTTCTCTCGTATAAATTTTAAAATTTGTAAATAAAAATTCAATTTTATCAAAAAGTAATTTTTAAGTTTTTCGATACACAACATATATTTCATAAATTTTTTTTTTCAAATTTTCCAATAAAGAAGTTACATCTCAGAAATTTTTTTATAAATTTTCGATAAAGTAGTTAAACTCCAAAAAACTTGAAAAAAAATTTCTAAAAAAAAATTTAGTGCACCGAAAAACTTGCGAACAAATTTTCCGAGACACTAAATCTTTAAATTTTTTTAAAAAATTTTTGATAATAATCTTCTGTATCGACAAACTTTAAAAAAAAATTCAGAAAACCTTAATTTGAATTGATAAAACAGTAAAAAAATCAAAATTATATCTGACATTTTTTAAAATTATTGGTACAAATATAGAGGTTCCGGGTAAATTTTTCTAACATGCATTGTTTTGAAAATTTCGTTAGTGTTTTGTTTCTTTTTTTGGTACAAATTTCATTAGTGTTTTCTTCAAATTAAATCTGGAGTAGATTTATAGTTTTCGTACCACATAATACCACTTACAGAAGATCATTGTGTCTCATGTGACAATGTTTAATACTAATATTTAACAAAACGACAAGTGATAGTGAAGTAAGCGAGTCGTTAATCTAGTGAGATAATAACAAAAACTATTAATGCTACCAGTTCTATGCAAATCCTTTCTAGAATAACTCATACATGATGCTAAAAGAAACATGTTATTATGGGAAAACTCTGCAAAAGGAGGAAGAAAAAACAGTACAAGCGATTCATTGACCTCAGTTACAAAATAAAAAGAGTTTGACACAACCACTACAGAGATAATCTCCATTTTTAGAACTAGAAAGGGACTCTAGAGCATAATAGGCAACTTTCTGATAAAATCAAGGCCAAAACGAGAGTTACTTCTTTTGTTGCATGAATTTTTTACTTTATCATAGAGAATTGTGTAATTTGAGCTTCCAACTTTCCTAAAGTAACAATTTTCATTACTTGAATATTTGTAATTTTGTTGTGTTTCACCCACTCCACTAACAACCAAATTATTTTTAACAACCATTGTACCCTGTCCATCCTGCACATTGTTTAGAAAGTTATTTGAAAATCCAGAGTCTTCGCTCTTATACTTTTCCTCATCAATTCCTAATGAAACATTTGAAACTAATACATAACCATCATTATCCTTCTCAGTTTCATCTGTGTCCAAGTAAAGGGAAAATTTTCTATAAGTGTCATCAACCAAATCTAGAATGGACGATGGAAGTTTAACCTGAACCCTGTTGTTGAAAAATATTCGTTGATTCACAGTTTGTTTGTTCCCATTTTTCCCCATTACCATTGAATTGTTGTAATCAAAATCTTGAACTAAACTTGTTGTGATATTACCAAAGGAGGATCTAACCCATCCCGACGACAAAATGGACTTCTTTGCACGTGTCAAGAATGTTCCATTTAAACCATTAAAGTCATATACTAGAGATTGAACCAATGGTTTGTCCATGTGATTCAGTAGTTGTCCTTCTGTTCTACTGCTTTCGGCATCCAACCAAATATGTAAATTTGCATCTATATACCAAACATTCAATGCATTTTTCACACTGAACCCCAACAAATGGGGCTTTCCATCTAATAATGTCCCCAAAAAAGGTGTTATTTCAATATCATAAGATGGAAGATCAAATGAACCAATCCCAGTAATTGGTCTCCACAAAAGGGGATTAACCCCACCAGTGTAGATCACAGTAAAAGGCCAAACAGAACCAACAACTTTCTCATCAAGAGTAACCACAACCTCTCTAAAGGGTCCATTCCCAGGGATATCAGTAAGGTTGTTTACAGCGAGATATTCATTTGGAGGATTAGAATACCAAAACTCATCATTCTCATGAAATGAAACATACACCTCTAATACAGCCCTGTAAGCATTCTGAGGAACAGTGAATTCTTTCAAAGCCACATCAGTGGAGTTTTGAATTTGGAACCACAGCCCATCATTCAGTGGGAGATTCCTTGAAATGGGCAAGATCAAATCTGCATGAAAACCACTCCCGAATGCTAAAGAATTGAACTTTTTTGTGTCATGATGAGAAGGGTAAAAGTGAATAGTGATATCGACATGGTAAACCCCTGTATAAGTTTTGTCAACAATATTACCCAAATAAACAGCAAGGGTTTGATTTTGGGGACTCGATAATAAAATAGAACTATACCTCGTGATGTCTTTTTCAACTCGCCAAACAATCCCAGTGGATCTTGGTTCAGCTGTGCAGCTTCGGAGTAACTCAACACCACCAAGCCACACACCGAAAATGCGATCAAATTGTCTTCCTTTACATGTTGCCTTCCATTCAAGGACAATTTTGGAGAATTTTTTAGATGGGTAATTAAAGGGAGGGGTGTAATTAGCAAGAACTGGGGATTTGCCATATGTGGAGCCAAAATCGTGGTGGAGAACTTTGTACGAAAAAGGTTTTGTTTTTGGGAGTTTAATGGGTTTGGTTACCTCAAAGTATTTGGTTGGTGATGGTGAAGTGTGGTGTGATGATGTTGGTTGAGAAAGAAGATCTGTGTTTAGTTGATTGATTTTGTGGAATTTTGATGCAGAAATCGGTCGGTGAAGAAAAGAGAGGAAGAGGAACAGAAACAAGGTAAAGAAAGTGTTGTCCATATTAAGTTATGCAGTGATGTTTTTTAGGATGATCGTTAAGGTTGGTTTGTGCAAAGATTTTATATAACAAGAAAAAGCAATACCTTATAGTTTGTTGTTCCTCTAATTCACTTGTTCTATATAAAACTTTCACCCCCTGAAAAAATATGTCATTTTAATCAAGGATCAAAACTTGGGCAATACTAATAACTAGTCATAACTATATCACAAATGCTAAATAAAGAATTTCACATCCAAATCAATTGGACTCACAGAAATGCTTTCTAAAACTCTAGATACATTAGGGGATGCAGCCTTCCCTTCAATGAAAAGGAAAAACCTAGAAACTCACATAACTTTATGATAAAAGATCTATGGCAGTGTCTGCTCCAAACCAGTCGAAGTACTCTTCAGAATACACATCTACCACTAGGGCTGTGCATGGTTGGTTATTTTTAATAACCTAACCATATCCATATATAAACCGTTTATATGAATTTGGACTCATAACCAAATCCTCTTTTTGTTTAAATCCAAATACAAAACCGATTATAAATATGATTACGGTTACATGACCAGTTATTTTCACGAATCCTATTTTAAATCTGTTATTTTAAGACCAATTTCCCTAAAAAAACCCAGATTTTTAACATAATAAAGGATGAAAACCAAAAATTGCATAACACTGCCCAAAGAACTAGCAAAAATGGAATATAATACACGTCCTTTTCATTTGTAACCACTATTTTCATCTATAGATGCTAAAAACATTCCATCTGTATATTCTACAAACATTACTATTAGAAAAGTTGATTAAAAATCACCTTAAGATATTCTAAAAAGTCCTTGATATGCCCAGGTTTATAAAATATAAATTCCAACAATATTATAATTAGTGGATTTCCATTTTCACGAGCATAAATAATGCTCAATTTCATAAAACTCCAATTCGTGTTCTATAATTCAATTTGTTTGACGGTTCAATTGCATGTCCAAATCCTATTATACAGAATAAGTAAACGAGAATAATGAGTGATTCAGAGCTCGATTAAACCAACCAGCCAGATCCAAATGTTTCAATGAAATTAATAAGTTGAAATCGAATTCGCATAAACAAGTGAGAAGATAGAAAAAGGGGAAGAATAAACACATACTTACTTGCCTTGCCTTGGTCCTGACTCCTGAGAGAGATTGTATCAGATGAGGGGAAAAAGGCTTAGAAGAGGAGAGAAACTTAGGTACCGCGTCGAGTTCAAACTACAGAGGAAGAATCCTCGTGTCGTTTGTGATGCGACTGAAATGGACTGGTTGGTAACCTTACAGCATCACCAATGGTTCACTTCTATCAATCTTCTTCACTCTCAACACCTCATCTCTCTTTGTTGTTTTTTCAAATTAAACTATACTTATTTTAAATGCAAGTACAGTGTTTTTTTTCTTTTCTTTTCTTTCTATGAGATGAAATTTATATATAAGGAATGCATTTTGTTGTGTTTTCATTCTTCGTATGAGTCTATTATCAATTTTTTTCTCTTAACCATTTGTCAATAAATGCATTTATTTGATTTTCTTTTGGTGGCTCTAATTTAAGCAAAGTTTTCAATACATTATATTTTATGGACAATACAGAGTTATTGAATCAAATAAAATCTCCACAAATATCAAATAGGCAAGTTTTTATTAATTGAATAGCAGTTAATTTTTAATAAATAATAACATTCTTTTTTATTTCCTACGAATTTATTAATGGTCTATTTTAAAAAATTAAATATCTTCCACAATCAATAAAATTCGCGTTTGATAGATAAAAAAAATTAAATCCACCATAAAAATTTTGAATTATACCTTTTTTATTATTACATGAAAATTCTAATTTATAATTAACCCCGCGTACTACATTTATATGTATCCTCCTGCTTTTTTACGGAAATCAGTGCACACTTATAGAAGATATTGATTTTATCCATATATATCATACGCTGGTATTCGTTTAAATAACACAGCAATTAAATCTAAAAAAAGAAAATTCATCATTCATTTTTTGATCCTATGCTTTGTTGTCATTTTTTTTTCTGTTCTATTGTTTCTCTCTATTAGGCTCTTTGTTTACATTTTTTATTAGTTATTTTTACTATTAACATATTTATCTTTGATCAATTAAAAAATAATTAAAAATAATAATAGAGTTGAAAAAGTTTATTCTAAAAATAAGAACCAATAAAAAAACTGGTGACAATACCATTAGACATTGATGGATATGCTAATTTATTAAATACTTTTTTACCAACTTTTTACTAAATAATGAAAATGTATGAATTGAGATAATATCTAATGCAAAAATTGTTAAATGTAATTCAAATTAACTTGTAATTAGTTAGTTAGAATATGATTAGAAGTTAGTTAAAATATAGTTATATGATCCAAACAAAAACAAGGTGGTGATAAGCAAGGACATACTAGTTGATGAATCAAGAGATTGAGACAGGACAATGAATGCAGCCAGCCCAAACATACCAACCAAACTAGCCAACAGTGCAATAGCAGTTGAACTAGCTGAGGACCAGCCAGCAGATGCAACAAATCAGCCAGCTTCTGAACCTGTGAGGAGATCTGCAAGAGCTATGCAGCCTTCAATCATATTGCAGCCATATGAAGTGACATCTAACTCAGTCATCAATGCAGATGGAGAATTAATTCATTTTGCCTTGCTTGCTGAATCAGAACCAATAAGTGATGAAGAAGCATTGATTGATCCTATATGGATAGCAGCAATGATGAGGAGCTCAAAGCCATAGAAAATAACAAGATATGGGAGCTGATGACCCTGCTAGTGAACAAGAGACCAATTGATGTGAAATGGGTCTATAAACTGAAATTGAAACCTGATAGGCAGGTTGTCAAGTACAAGGCTAGACTTGTAGCAAAGGAATTTTTGCAAAAACATGGGCTAGACAATGATGAGGTATTTGCCCCAGTAGCTAGAATTGAAATAGTAAGGATGATAGTCTCAATTGCTAGCTACAAAGGTCGATTTATGCATCACTTGGATGTTAAATCAGCCTTCCTTAATGGATCACTAGATGAGGAAGTATATGTTAAGCAGCCACTTGGATATGTGAAAATTGCCAAAGAAGATCATGTGTACAAGAGGATTGATAAATTTCTCATATAGCAGTAATTTGAAAAGTGTGTGAATGAACATGGAGTTTATATCAAGAAGGGAGCAGCAACACCTGCATTGTTGATATGCCTTTATATTGATAATTTACTGCTAACTGACAGTGATGAAGTGAAGATCAAGGAGTTCAAAATCAAAATGGAGAAGGAATTTGAGATGACTGATTTGGGCATGTTGCCATATTTCCTTGGTATTGAGTTTGAAACAAAAAAAAAAATGGAAATTTTATGCATAAAAAAAAGTATGCAAGTGATGTATTAAAAGGTTTAAAATGCAAGAATGCAATAGAAGCAACACCCCATCAGAATCAGGGATGGTGTTGTCCAAAGAGGGCTATGATGAGTTGATTGATGCTACAACCTTCAAGCAAATTGTAGGATCCCTGAGGTACTTGTGCAACACTAGGTCAGATATCTCATATAGTATTGGGCAAATTAGTAGGTACATGGAGAAGTCTAGGACATCACACTACATGACAACAAAAAGGATCTTGAGATACATAAAGGAGACCATTGAGCTTGGTTTGTTGTATTCCATAAAACTAAATGAAGATGAAACTTAACTTATTGGCTTCACTGATGTTGATTGGTGTGGAGATATGGATGATAGAAAGAGTACCACAGGCTATGTATTTACAGTCAATAACTTACCAATCTCATGGTGTTCAAGGAAGCAAAGCATAGTAGCATTGTTCACATTTGAAGCTGAATATGTGGCTGCATCTATGGGAGCATGTCAAGCTATATGGCTGACATAGTTAATGACAAAACTGGGACTGAGAAGCAATGATGCAGTGAAGATGAAGATAGATAATAAATCAGCTATAGACCTAGCAAGACATCCTAGTATTCATGAAAGAAGCAAACACATCAAAACGAGATTTCATTTCCTAAGGGATCAAGTAATAAAGGGCAAGATAAAGCTGGAACACTACAATACAAATGATCAAAAGGCTGACATCTTAACTAAAAGCTTGAAGATAATGAAATTCCAGGAGATGATGAACAAACTTAGATTAACAACAAATTGAATCATTTTGAATTAGGGAATACGTTAAATGTAATTCAAATTGACTTGTAATTAGTTAGTTAGAACATAGTTATAAGTTAGTTAGAATATAGTTAGAATATAGTTAGAAGGTGATTAAGTTTGTTGCAACTGATTCACTAGAAAATTGTTTCTATAAAAGCCATCAAAACCAAGAACAATCTATAATGTTGAACAAGAACGTTGTCTAGACTGTCCAGGTTGATAATCAATCTCCGTTTTAAGAACTTTCTATTTTTCTTCTCTTTTCTTCTTAATTTCAATTCCTCTCAATTATACAACATGTTCCAACAAAAAATTATTTAAAAAATGAACACTTTGAATGATGATTTTCAGATAACATGATCTAGCTCCATGGAACAAGTTTGTCCAATGCATTATTCATATGAAGGTGGTTAAGTTTGTTGCTACTGATTCACTAGAAAACTGTTTCTATAAAAAGCCATCAAAACTAAGAACAATTTGTAATGCTGAACAAAAACGTTCTCCAGACTGTCTAGATTGATAATCAATATCCGTTTTCAAAACTTTCTATTTTTCTTCTATTTTCTTCTTAATTTCAATTCCTCTCAATTATACAACATGTTCCAACAAAAAGTTATTTAAAAAATGAACACTTTAAATGATGATATTCAGATAACATGATCTGACTCCATGAAACAAGTTTGTCCAATGCATTATTCATATGAAAAATAATTATTTATCTTCAATCATTCTAAGAAAAGCATATTAAGGCTGAGTTCAAAAATAATGTTTTTGCTATTTTGAAGTTCATTGATTTTGAGTTTTATTTTGTTTCAACATTTTTTTTTTCAAATTATTTTGAGTATTTTTTGTTTATTTTTCATCTTCGAATACACCCACAAAAATCTATCCTGTAAATAGCAAATGAATTTCACATTTAACACTTCATATTTATATTACTTATCACATTATATACTATTTTCATTTTAAATTCGACCATCCTTGATTAATTCAAAATAACTTACATTAAAAAATTATTTGAAAAAGTATTTATCCATTTGTCATTCAATAAAGGAAAAACACACAAATCTTAATATCATAAAATTCAATTCAAATCATAATTAATGAAATAATGTGAATGTTTTACCTGTAATTTACTATAATACAAACAATCAGATTTTTTTTACAAAACAAATTGTTTATTGATAATTGGTAATAACTAAAATATAATATAAATCAAGACGGAAATTGATTATGTTAAATATTTAGATACAACGTCCATTTTTTGACATCTTAATAAATTTAGAATTTAATAATATATACATTTAATATTCTATCAATTAGATTTATGGAAAAAAAAATATTCAATCATTTAATAATTACATTATAACAAATATCAGTAAAAAGTAATAAGCATGCTAACTACTTTTAATCAATGATTAAATTTTGAAATATATGTAAATATATAAAGTTATTATATATATATATATATAATTATTCAATAAATTAATAATTATCAATTAGTTAACTGATAATTATATTGTAATGTATATCAATATTAATTTGATTATGTTAACTATTTGTATAACATGCCAAAATTTCAAATTATAAAAAACTAATATAGATGTAATAATATACATGTAATTATTCGATAAAGTAATAAAAATTAATTATGCTGCATATTAATAATAAAAATATATTAAGAATGATAAGTGTTACACTATTACATCAATAAAATGTATTATATATCTAAATGAATAAGTTCAAGTGGTTAATAAATTTCAATTAAAAATAAATTGTTTAGGAGAAGTGAAAAATTCTAATTTTGAGGAAAAAAACTTTGAACCTAAATCAATATCCTTTCTCTTTCTCTCTTTTTCGGTCTTCCTCTCTTTCTCCCTTTTTCTTTAGTGAAGAATTTAAGGGAGAAGTATCAATATCAGGATTCTTTATGGAGTTGTTGTCTTTGGAAGGTGAAAAATTGAAAAAAAATTTGTGGTTACTATTGATAGGGTAATGGGGGTTTGTCGAATCTGATTTTTTTTTTTTCTTTTGATTTTGATTTCAGACCCTTTTTACCATGTGAAGAATTTGAAGGAGAAGAGATAAGCCCAGTGTTAGAATCTGGATTATTTTCGGAACTATTATGTTTGGAAGGTGAAGAATTATGGGACTTTTTGGGGGGTTTTGAAAATGTGTGAGCTTTAGCATGATAAGGTGGTGGGGGTGGTATGATCAGGGAAATTGAGCTTTTTGAAAATGAAATTTGGGGTGGGTAGGAAGATTGGAATGGAAGAAAGAAGAACAATTAATGGCGGAAATTTATTGTAGAAAGATAGCATCTAGTGCTTGATTGATGATTTCTTCTATTGTGGAGTAGAAAGATACTCCTCCAACCATAATTGAGAGTTAGAAGCTATTGCATATAAGGTTTCTTGCATATAAGGTGTTTGATATTTTGTTGTATATAAGGTGTTTAATATTTTGTTGCATACAAGATGTTTGATTTTTTATTGCATACAAGGCTTTTGATTTTTTATTTTTTTTGTATATAAGGTGTTTGATATTTTGTTGCATACAAAGTATATAAGGTGTTTGATTTTTTATTGCATATTATTTGCTTATTTAATTTATACATGTTATAATTTTATGTTGGTCACCCCAAATTTTTTAGTTAAGCTCCACCACTGTTCAAGAGATACATTTATAAAAAAATATTTACATGTATTCCAATTCACTTCTAATATGTTTCGTAATTTTGGTTTATACATAATTTTATTTATTTTAAAAATAAAAATTACAATTTATTTGTATTTAATTATACAACTCATTTTTTCAAATTATAATTTTAGTTTAATTTATTTTTTAAAAACTTTCTTCCTTTTTTGTAGTAATTTTTAGGATGTGAGCACTTCATTTTAAAAAATATCATAATCTTCGAAAATACAACTGTAATAATTTTTTATTATTGTGAATGAATAATATTTATTGGACCCTACAATCATTTATAATTTGATATTAATAATATGAGTTTAATTGTCATAAATTATTCAGTGTTATCCTGTTAGCACATTACAATTATTCATTAATATTATTTTAAAGGTAGTTATATAAAAATCATATATTTTTAATAATTTAATAGTTATAACTGATTCACAATATAAAAACATTTTACATTAACAAGGTATATAAATCTTAATAATATGATATCATTCTTTTTTTTATATATATCATTTTTAAAATAATATCATCTCTAATTATTTATTAAAATATTGTAGTACAAACATTTTTATGTCACACATTTTGCATATAAATAAGTAAAAAAGATTATGTTTAAAATTCTCAAATATTACTCAAAATAATTTATACTACATTAGTTTATTAGCTATACAATATAATATCTAATAATCTATAACATAATGCATATGTACGGATATAATAATGGGACCATGTACGAGTACTGGTATGAAATGCAATATTTTTTAAAATCTTAATTACAGATATGTCAATAAAAATGATAATTTTTTTTTATATAATTTAATTAGGAGAACTAAATGTCCAATTCACCGTACAAGTACTTCTCTTTCATTTTTATAATAAACATTTGGATTATAATTTAGTCAACAAAAATTAATGTATTTGATTCATAACATAGATCAAATAGATCAATTTTTGTTGATCAAATTATAAGTCAAATGAATTTTATAAAAAAAAAAGAGTAATATTATTTAAAGATAAAACTTAACACAAATACAATATCTGTATAAAATAAAGATGATCAAATTTTGTATTTGTATTTCAATATACATTATTGTATTTGTGTCTAATTTTATATTAAATTATATTTTAATAACATTATTTGAAAAAAAAAAAAATTAAAAAATAGTAATAACTTTTAAAAAATTATTAGAAACTTTAACTGACCCACCCTATATATATCTCAAAAATATCTGTCTATGCGTATAATTACATTATTTTCTTATTATATACATTTACATTAAAATATTTTATTTAAATAATTATTTTTTTACCTCGTGAAGCACACAAACTTAGCACACTAGTATTATATTACTTATGCCCCGAATTATAAATACCCCTTTAAGAAAACAATTTGTCTATAAATATAAACATTAAATATAACCACTCTAAATCACTAGTAATATTGTTTGGAATAAATTTCATGAAATAACTCTTCCACGTGGTCTCCTACGATCGATTATCTTCCCACAATCATCCAACAGTAATTGCATTCATATAAAACCTAACTGAGAATTTATTATTTAAATTCAAATAAAAAATAACAACTAAAAACAATCTAAATAAATAATTTAATTCAATCGAAATGATCCAAAAAGATTCTAAGTTTAAAAGTTAAATTTTTTACACCTCCTTAAATAGATTATTTTAGAATTTTTATTAAATATCAATACATCACTTTTAGTAATATTTGATTTATGATCAAAGTTGAAAATGAAAAGTGGTAATATTAGCAAGTCCTGTTGGAATACAAACCCTACAACCTTATGCTCTATAATCCATGCCAATTACATGATGAATAACCAAAGGCGGAAGCGTACATGTGAGAATTGCCATTGATGAAATCTTGGGATGATGATGATAAAGCCAATAGGTTGGGTGATCTTCCTCAACAAAACACCCTGAAGACCTTGCTTTCTTGATGGGAATAGAGAGAACCAGAGAACTAGAGAGTTTTCTCCTTTAGGGTTTGTGAAACTGAATAGTCTTGTTGTGTTTGCCTTGGGGACCACTACCCCTATATATAACAATTATTAGTTATATCCCAAATTGCAGTATTACTAATTCAGCCCCTCATTAAATTAGAAACCGTCTGGTATCTACACTATTAATTTTCATAATTATTATGCTCTTTAGCCGTAAACTATTATATATTATTTGACCCCTAGTTTATTGGCTAATTATATAATGACCCTAACACACTTTATTAATTAATTACATATGTGACCCATAAATCTTACAATCTCCCACTGGTCACACATGTATCCTTAGGAGTGTGTTAGACTTTATGACGTCAAAAAAAATGTCATTATAATTACCTTGAGCCTAATCCAAATTGTCCCGTCCATTAATCGTATCAGCACATGGAATCAAAGAGGCTTTCGTCATAATAAGCATAACTAAATCCATCAATGATCACCCGCACTGACACAACTAAATGACATAGACCCATTATGAAAAGTGTAGCATGAAAATCACATGAAGTTGGTCAATGCATGTCAATTTTCAACTGGTCCTACTTTACCGAAAGAGATCATACCATAACTCAAATGTACAAAGTAACCAAAACTGAATATTTTAAACTTTATTTCTGATCAGAAAATCCAAATACAATGTATTTGTATTTTACAATTAAACATAGAACATAAATTACATAATGGACGAAACTCCCACTAAAATCAAGATCCCTCAAACTGTAGCACACCCATGTGAGCAGTATGCTCATGAAAGACCTTGGGTGGTAGACCTTTAGTGAGCGGATCCGCAATCATGGAGTTTGTCCTTAAGTGTTCTATGGATATCTGTCCACTTTGTACCTTCTCTTTAACAACTAGGAACTTAATGTCAATGTGCTTTGACTTGGTTGAGCTCCTATTATTGTTAGAATACAGGACTGCTGATCTATTGTCACAATACAACTTGAGTGGTCTTTCAATCCCTTCAACTATTTTCAGCCCCGTGACAAAATTTCTCAGCCAAATACCCTAGTCAGATGCCTCATGAATTGCTACGAATTTTGCTGCCATGGTTGATGAAGCAGTAAGACCTTGCTTGGCACTACGCCAAGAAACTACTCCACCAGCTAACAGAAAGACATAGCCTGAAGTTGATCTTAAGCTGTCTTGGCATCCCGCAAAATCCGAGTCAGAGTATCCAGTGATCTCTAACGGGTCTGACCTCTTATATGTGAGCATGTAGTTTCTTGTTCTCTTCAAATATCTCATGACCCTCTTGGCTGCTTTCCAATGGTCAAGACCTGGATTGCTTAAATATCTACCTAAAATCCCTACTATGAACGCTATGTCTGGACGCGTACATACTTGGGCATACATAAGACTCCCTAGAGCTGAAGCATAAGGGATCTTTTGCATTTCTTGAATTTCCAAACTTCCCTTAGGGCACTGTTTGAGACTAAACTTGTCTCCCTTAGCAACTGGGGTGTCCCCTGGTTTGCAATCCTGTAACCCAAACCTTTTGAGAACCTTATCGATATAGCTCTTTTGTGACAATCCAAGAATACCTCGAGATCTGTCTCGGTGTATCTGAATTCCTAATACAAAAGAGGCGTCACCAAGATCTTTCATCTCAAAATGTTTTGATAGAAATTTCTTAGTTTCGTGCAACATGCCTATATCGTTAGTGGCAAGCAGTATGTCATCAACATACAAGACCAGGAATCATCAACTGAACTTATGATACACACAATCATCAACTGTATTCATCTCAAAACCAAATGAGAGAATTACTTGATGAAATTTATGGTACCATTGACGAGAAGCTTGTTTTAGCCCATAAATGGATTTTCTTAGTTTGTACACCATATTCTTTGGGTCTACCAACACAAAGTTTTCTGGCTGCACCATATAGATCGTCTCATCAATGTCGCCATTGAGAAACGTTGTCTTTACATCCATTTGATGAAGCTCCAAATCAAAGTGAGCAACAAGAGCCATGATTATTCTTAAAGAGTCCTCCGATGAAACCGGAGAGAAAGTCTCTTTATAATCAATCCCTTCCTTTTGAGTATAGCCTTTAGCTACAAGACGTGCCTTATATCTCTCCACATTACCATTGGAATCCCGCTTGGTTTTAAAAATCCATTTGCAACCAATGGGTTTCACTCCTTCAAGCAATGGGATAAGTTCCCAAACTGAATTGTCTTGCATAGACTTATACTCCTCATTCATTGCTTCGATCCACTTATCTGAATGGGAATCTTGCATGGCTTGATGAAAGTTGACTGGTTCGTCTTCCGTCATACCAACATTTTGCTCTACTTCATTGATAAATACTACATAATCATCCGAAATAGCATTTTTCCTTTCTCTAGTGGATCTCCGCAATGGAGCTGGCTCTTGAGGCACTTGTTCTTGAGGATCTTGAATTTGATCTGGATTTTGTTCTTCTTGAACAACCATATCATCTTGAGTTTGTTCAATAATGGGAAAGTCAACTGGTGGAAGAATCAGTTCTGGAATTGTTACTGATTCTTCCTCAAAGACAAAATCTTTAACCTTAATCTTCCCCCCAAACTTAATATCCTCAAAGAACGTTGTCGTTCCCGTCTCAAAAATTGTTCTCAATTTTGGATCATAAAATTTATAGCCCATTGATTTTTCTGAGTACCCTATAAAATAGCTGCTAATTGTTCAGGGTTCAAATTTCTTTTCATTCGGCCTATAAGGCCTTGCCTCAGCTGGACATCCCCAAACATGAAGGTGCTTCAGACTAGGCTTACACCCAATCCAAAGCTCATAAGGTGTTTTAGCCGCTGCCTTAGTTGGTACTCTATTAAGAATGTATGCTGTTGTTTTTAATGCCTCTCCCCAGAGTGACTCTGGCGAGGTGGAATGACAAATCATACTCCTTACCATATCCTTAAGAGTCCTGTTTCGTCTTTCAGCTACACCATTTATGTTGGGTGACCCCGGTATAGTGTATTGTGGGACAATTCCACATTCCTCTAGGTATTTGGCAAATGGTCCCGGACGTTGTTCACCTGAACCGTCATATCTGCCGTAGTATTCACCACCACGATCAAATTTGACCTTTTTAATTCTCTTATTAAGTTGATTCTCAACTTTTGCCTTAAAGGATTTGAACACGTCTATTGATTGGGACTTTTCGTGAATTAGGTAAAGGTAGGCATATCTAGAATAATCGTCTATGAATGATATAAAATATTGTTGACCATTCAAAGAAGGAGTTGGAAATGGCCCACAGATGTCCGTATGTATCAATTCTAAGACGTCCGTAGCTCTATATGCACCTAATTTCTTATCTTTAGTCTGTTTTCCTTTAATGCATGCTACACAAACGTTAAAGTCTATGAAGTCAATGGGATCTAAAATTCCATCTAACACAAGTCGTTCAACTCTATTTCTAGAGATATGACCTAGACGCTTGTGCCAAAGCACTCCTGAATTGAAATTGTCAATTTTTCGCTTAGTACCACGTGATTCCACACTCAAGGTTTCATTATAGTTAGCCACAGTTTCCAACAAATAAAGATTATCATAACCAGAAAGTAAACCGGTTCCAACAACATTCAAATTTAAAGACAAGGTAAATTCTTTATTCTCGAATGAACAATAATATCCTGATTTGTCCAAATAAGAAATAAAGACCAAATTCCGTCTAAATGACGGTACAATAAAAGTGTCTTCTAAATCCAAATAATGACCGAAACTTAATAATAATTTAAATTTTCCTATGGCTTCAACTTCTACCTTCTTCCCATCTCCTACATAGATGCATCTTTCAGCACCACTAGGCTTTCGGAAGTTCAGGCAACCCTGCATTGAAACACTGATGTTAGTAGTTGCACCAGAGTCTAACCACCAAGTGTTTCCAGGTACTGAAGCTAAATTAACCTCAGAGCAGACCAAAGACAGAATCATACCTTTCTTAACACGCCAAGCGTGATATTTGGCACAATCCTTCTTCACGTGTCCATGACTCTTGCAGAAGAAGCAGTTGTTTTCCTTAGTCTGCTTCTTTTGTTATGGACCCTTAGCAGCAGCTTTGTTCTTGGGCTCCTCAATTCTTTTCCTTTTGCCCTTGTCTTTAGAGATGCTAGTAAAGTGAGCGCTTTCAGTCTTATCTTGCTTCAGCCTGTCCTCTTCTTGCACACATAATGAAATGAGCTCATTAAGAGTCCATTTCTCCTTTTGACAATTATAAGTCACCTTAAACTGACTGAATTGTGAAGGAAGAGACATCAATACTAAATGAATGAGTAAGTTATCTGACAACTCAAGCTTTAGTCCTTTAAGTTTAGAAGCAATGTTGAACATCATCATAATGTGTTCTCTTATATTTCCCTTGCCTTGATACTTCATGGAAATTAAATTCTGAAGCAAAGAACTTTTTTCAGCCTTATCACTTTTTTCAAAGCATTTTTCCATCTCAACAAGGAAATTTTTAGCTGTAACTATCTCATCCGAGACAGCACCTCTAAAGGCCTCAAGAATACCACGCTTTATGATCATAAGACTTATGCGATTTGAGCGATCCCATTTCTCATACTCTAATTTTTCTTCAGAAGAACTAGAGTCTGTAGGAGTAGGGGGTCGATCAATTCTTAATGCAAGGTCTAGATCCATGCAGCCAAGAACAATCAGAATGTTCTCTTTCCATTCCTTGAAATTTGTCCCATCAAGGACAGGAATAGAACTCAAATTTGCAGATATGGAAGCAATAGATGTTGTGAATTAAATAAAGAATGAAACTTAGAAACTCACATTATAGGAAAATAAATCAATAAATAAATAAATACATATGTTCAAATCATGGAATTTAACCCATCTCAAGATACCCAGTGCACCATTGGTGTCAAGTCTTTGGGCAGTAACACCAACTGCTAGTGGTGCTCTTGTTGCAACGATCAAATATTGACAATAAGACATGTCAAACAATAAACCTTCCTTTGGGCCGATTTATTGCTCACATGTATACCAAATAATTGTCACACATTTATCATTGCAAGCGTACATGTAATTCTGCCAAATATTAACCTTCCTTTGGGCCGGTCAATACTCACATGAATAAACATATACAGAGCAATTTGACACTCTTCACGAGCAATTTAGACAAGAGAGGTCACTTTGACGACGTCAAGTTTCAATTAACTCATTCAAAATGTCAAACTTGACTTGAACATATATTTATTATATCAAATAAAAATAATATTTAAAAAAAATATTGTTCACTAATATAAACTGTGTTTCATTAGTATTTGATAATTATTGTTTTATCAAAAAAATGGTAATTATCAAAAAAAAAAATATTGTGATTTTATGAACATAATGTTATCAGTGATTTTCTGAAGTTTTTCTTATGATATGTTTATAGCTTTGTGCTGCCATTTATTATGAATGCCTCAAGACTAGAATGCATCCTAACTAGAGGAGATTTGACAAGCTTTTCTTAACATGGATTGTATTGTTGTAGACTAGAATGTATAGGGAATAATTGGTTGAAACTGCCCCAAATCCTTATTAGATTGAAAGAATAATGCCGAACGAACTCTCTTCTATTTACTGGATTTGGATCCCCTCATGTTGGAACTTAACACGAGAAGGTTATATTCCCGGCAAAATCCCTTCCTTATTCTTACCTTTGCCCCTTGCTTTCATAATTTTTTTTTTCTTTGTCAACACAGCTATGTTATTTAAGATAGGACAAGAAACCAGTTTAAAGAATAAAAATCTATTCTAAAGCAAGTTCATGGCAAAGGATTCCAAATAATAAATATATCCAAGTTCCCAAATTACAAACCCTAATTTTTCAATCATGTCAAAATTCCCAAATTGAATCCTAAAACAAAGACAATAACCGAATTTCATCATGAATTAAACATGGTAGGCTCTGATACCAATTGTTGGAATACAAATCCTACAACCTTATGCTCTATAATCCATGCTAATTACATGATGAATAACCAAAGGCAGAAGCGTACCTGTGGGAATTGCCATTGATGAAATCTTGGGATGATGATGATAAAGCCAATAGGTTAGGTGATCTTCCTCAGCAAAACACCCTAAAGACCTTGCTCTCTTGATAGGGATAGAGAGAACCAGAGAACTAGAGAGTTTTCTCCTTTAGGGTTTGTGAAACTGAATAGTCTTGTTGTGTTTGCCTTGGGGACCACTACCCCTATATATAACTATTATTAGTTATATCCCAAATTGCAGTATTACTAATTCAGTCCCTCATTAAATTAGAAACTGTCTGGTATCTACACTATTAATTTTCATAATTATTATGCTCTTTAGCCGTAAACTATTATATATTATTTGACCCCTAGTTTATTGGCTAATTATATAATGACCCTAACACACTTTATTAATTAATTACATATGTGACCCATAAATCTTACAAGTCCAAGTATCAAAAGAGAAAAACATACCACTTTTCTTTTTCTCTTTCACTCATGAGTATATAGAAACCATTATGACTTACATTTCTTTCATCACCATATACAATTACTCTCCCATCCTAACACACAACAACATTATGTTACTATTCATCACCATCATCTATTGCTTTTCCTTTTCTTTCCAAGATCCTTCAACGTTAGCAACCATATGAAGTTCTCCTCCTCTAATCTGACCACGTGCATATCATCTCCTTCCTCTTAAATGTTGTTTATCGTCCAAGGCATCACTAAAAGAAGATAAAAAGTATATTAGAGAATCTCATAATCAAACCATTGCAGCAGAGGTAAAAGTGTTAATATCTAGGAAACTAGACAAATTCCACAACCCATCTCTCCTTGTAAAGAGTGAGTTCTTTTCCTAGAACAAATTTTCACAATTGCATGTAGGTTTATGGGGTCAATTTTAAATTCATTTACTGTTAGGAATTCATTTTTTTGGGTTTGAAATAATATGACCTTTAAAATTGAGAGTGAGGAAAACTGTGAGGTTTGACATGTAGCAACCGTTGAAACTTGCATATGTGTGTGTGAACATTTATAAAGTTTTAAGGATTCAATATATGAGGTTGAGATGTTAGTGGGCTAACCGATGTATTATTCGTGTTAACGTATCATATGAACCTTTCCTCTGGAAGTTTTACGTATCCTCTTAAATTTCCTCTGAGCGTAGATCCCTTCTTATCCAATTCTTCCTCTGATCTAGTTCTCCCTCTAATGTGACTTCCTTTGATCAAGTCTTCCTCTGATCGTAATTTCCTCTACCTATAATCGCCCACTGATTAGGATTCCCTCTGACTAAGAAATTCCTTTAATTGTAAATTCCCTCTAATAATTGACCTAAGACTAGCATGTAGTTATTGTTTATGAATTTTAATATGTTGAAGTTAGTTAGTTAATTGCAACTGATGTGATACTGAGCTATATATCATATACAAAATGTCATAACATGCATGGTCTTAATAAGTTACGGTGGAACATTGATGATTGTTTCAAAAATGAAACATAGGTAAAGGAAGAACATCTGAGACGTCGGTTGGGGTTATATCCAGACCAAGTTTACCAAGAGGTTCTCAATTATCTTGGTGACCCACGTTGAGATAATTGAAGAGAACTTTTTCCTAGTTTAAGGAAAAGGAAAGAATATGAACTTTTCCATACTTAAAAGAGGAGGAATGGAAATTGAGGACAATTTTTGTTAAATAAAATTGCATACTCATATCATGCTTGATCTTGCATTTAAGGAAAAATTATTTGAACTTTTATTTATTTATATAAGTTACTAAAATTATTATCTTATTCCATATTAATATATTATAGTAGATAGTTATGTTTGTTGACGTTGTAATTTATTTTATTTTTTAGTACATCAAAGGATGTTTTGAAAACTATGTACTATGTAGTTACAATGACATTTCAATAATTAAACTTATGAAAACTTATATGATTGCTTATAAAATTTATATATATCTAAGAATTATTACCATTTTCTAGATATGGTTATGGCTATTACACCCTCCCTCTTATGTCTTTATTTTTTTATAATTTTTTATTTTATTTTAAAGTTCTTTAATTTTTTAGTCGAAAATCATATACATTTTTAATTTCAAAATCATTCAAATAATAATTTTAAAAATATACTCTAATTTTTTTTTTTCCGAGTCATTCAACCTACAAAAAATTTGATTATGTGTCACTCATATAGAACCTAACTAAAATAATATAATTT